>PVIU01002197.1:0-180623 GCA_004026605.1 Ondatra zibethicus | reverse complement strand
CCCTCCCTACCTTCCTTCTTTATTCTATCCTTTCTTTTCTTTTTATGCTTTCTTCCCCTCTTCCCCTCTCCCCCTCCTTTCCTTCCAGTATCACTAGTGCATCCAGGACCCAGCTTAGGCAAACACTCTGCTGCTGAGCTATACCCCCATCCAGCGAAGTCATCCTAATGGCGAAAGGTTAGATGTTTTCTCCCTAAACTCTAGGAAAATGAAGGGTGAGCACTCTCGGGACTCCTGCACTGTTTTAGAAACCTTAACTAGCTAAATAAGACAATAAGTACGCATTGTTAAGAGGGAAGTTATATTGAAAATGAAAAAAACAAAGCCATCATAATTTGCAGTCAACACATTTGTCTTTGTACACATTTCCAAGGGTGGTACAGAAATGCTGTCAGGACAAAAATATGAGACTAGAAAGACTGCAGCATGTGCAGTCTGTACGTGCACTTGGACAAGCCTTCTACACTCCAGCAGTGAGCAATTGAGAATGAAAAGAAAGCACAAAGAGAAGAACAATGCCCCAAATAACACAGGCCTGACCCAAACAAACACTCAGTTGTTGTCCCTGGTATCTCAGAATGTTCATGTCTCATACTCAAATTCTGATAAAAGAAATCAAGGGGAGGCACACAGCATGACCAATGGATGTGATGAAATTATGAGCAGACATTGGAGACGGATGCTTACGTTCGGTTCAGGAGGAACTAGGGTTGTGAAGGACAGCAGAAAGGGTGTGGACAATTGTTATTAAGCAGTAAGTTCGGAGTCAATTAATGTTCATGGGGGAAAAGCATCTTTTACCTCTCTACCACACATCGTGCAGGAAACCAGTCCCAGATGGAATTTTGATAGACATGTGAAAGCCAAGGCGAAGAGGCTACCAAAGATGGCCACAACAGAGGTTAGTTACAGTCACAGACTGAGTAAAGTCCCCACAAGAAGGCACACAAAATCCAAGGAATTGTCACTATGTTTGAATATGGCTTACAAAAGTTCATAATGCACATCCGGCAAAACATTGTAATTTCAAAAAACCTCAAAGATTAATTAGAAAATAAAAAACAGAAACTCAAGTCAAAAATTGAAGAATTGACTTAATTTGCAGTTGAACAGGACCCTTATAAAATGGTCCCTCCAAATGCTTTCAAACCATATGCGAAGGTAATCAGCTTGGCAGTTGACAAGGGAATTATACTCTCCAGACACTAACTTCCTGCCCTCGTGGCGATGTGTTAATGAGGTCTTACAGTCCCAGAGGCTTAGGTAAGTGTTGGGAAGTCTCACTAAGGGTCATTTCCAGTAGACCTAACAGGATAGCTACAAGTCTGGGTATAAAGCTCCATACAGTACACTAACACAGCGGCTCCAGAAATGGCTCAGCAGCTAAGGACATTTGCTGCTTTCACAGGATGGGAGCTCAGCTTTCAATGCCCAGGTAGTATGGCTCAAAACTACTGGTGACTCAAGCTCCAGGGGATTTGATGTCCTCTGATGGCTTCTACTGGGGTCAGTGCACACACACAGATACATACATCCAAAGAATAAAATAATAAAATAAATTTTTAGAAATCCACTAAAATGTTTGGAAACATAACTCATTATGTTATGCATAATAATCAAACATAACCCATTACATTATGCATAATAATCAAAACTGGAAGCATTCCAAATACTGTTCAACAGTAAATACAATCCATTAAGACTTTAATGAATTCAGTCTGTATAATAAATATTCCAAAGCTATGAAAAATAACTTCTCTACAATGCTATAATAGACAAGCCTCACATATTTAATGTTACTGAAAGAAGGCAGACACAGAATGGACACTAAGATTGCATTTACATAAAGCTCAAAAATGGATAAAATGTCTATGTTGATTGGTTCTTAGACAATGGATACCTTCACAGGATCGATTTAGCACAAGGAGACAGGACCTGGTGATTACATGAGTAAGTTTTAAGCTTAACAAATGTGTGTGTGTGTCTGTGTCTGTGTGTGTGTGTGTACATGCGTGTGTGTGTGTACTTCTGAATATGAGTTATACTGGAAGTGTAACTTAATTAAAATGTGTTGTATTATTTTTTATTTCTTTTTTATTGATATTTATTGAGCTCTACATTTTTCTCTGCTCCCCTCTCTGCCTCTCCCCTCCCCCTTTAATCCTTCCTCAAGGTCCCCTTGCTCCCAATTTACTCAGGAGATCTTGTCTTTTTCTACTTTCTACTTCCCATGTAGATTAGATCTATGTAAGTCTCTCTTAGTGTCCTCATTGTTGTCTAAGTTCTCTGGGATTGTGGTTTGTAGGCTGGTTTTCTTTGCCTTATGTTTAAAAACCACCTATGAGTGAGTACATGTGATAATTGTCTTTCTGTGTCTTGGTTACCTCACTCAAAATAATGTTTTCTAGCTCCATCCATTTTCCTGCAAAATTCAAGATGTCATTTTTTTTCTGCTGTGTAATACTCCACTGTGTAAATGTACCACATTTTCCTTATCCATTCTTCGGTCGAGGGGCATTTAGGCTGTTTCCAGGTTCTGGCTATGACAAACAAAGCTGCTATGAACATAGTTGGGCACATGTCCTTGTGGCACGATTGAGCATCCTTTGGATATATACCCAAAGTGGTATTTTTGGGTCTTGAGGAAAGTTGTTTCCTAATTTTCTGAGAAATCACAACACTGACATCCAAAGGAGTTGTACCAGCTTGCATTCCCACCAGCAATGCAGAAGTGTTCCCTTTTCCCCACAACCTCTCCAGCATAAGTTGTCATCAGTGTTTTTGATCTTGGTCATTCTTACAGGTGTAAGATGGAATCTCAGAGTTGTTTTGATTTGCATTTCTCTGATGGCTAAGGATGCTGAACATTTCCTTAAGTGTCTTTCAGCCATTTTAGATTCCTCTGTTGAGAGTTCTCTGTTTAGGTCTTTACTCCATTTTTCTAAATTGGATTATGTGTTCTTTTGGTGTTCAATGTCTTGAGTTCTTCGTAAATTTTGGAGATCAGTCCTCTGACTGATGTGGGGTTAGTGAAGATCTTTTCCCATTCTGTAGGCTGTCATTTTGTCTTGTTGACCATATCCTTTGCTTTACAGAAGCTTTTCAGTTTCAGGAGGTCCCATTTATTAATTGTTTCTCTCAGTGTCTGTGCTGCTATGGTTATATTTAGGAAGTGGTTCCCTGTGCCAATGCATTCAGGTGTACTTCCCACTTTCTCTTCTATAAGGTTCAATGTGGCTGGCTTTATGTTGAGGTCTTTGATCCATTTGGACTTGAGTTTTGTGCATGGTGATAGATATGGGTCTATTTTCATTCTTCTACATGTTGATATCCAGTTATGCCAGCTGAAGCCATCTGGACCTGGGCTTTTTTTGGTTGGGAGACTCTTGATGACTGTTTCTATTTCTTCAGCAGTTATAGGTCTGTTTAATTTGCTTATCTGGTCTTGATTTAATTTTAGTAAGTGATATTTTTCCAGAAAGTTGTCCATTTCCTTTAAGTTTTCCAATTTTGTGGAGTCCAGGTTGTTGAAATATGACCTGATGATTCTCTGTATTTCCTCCATGTCTGTTGTTATATCCCCTTTTCATTTCTGATTTTGTTAATTTGGATGTTCCCTCTCTGTCTTTTGGTTAGTTTGGATAAAGGTTTGTCTATTTTGTTGATTTTCTCAGAGAACCAGCTCTTTGTCTCATTGATTCTTTGTATTGTTTTCTTTTTTTTTCTATTTTGTTGAATTCAGATCTCACTTTGATTATTTCCTGCCTTCTAGTTCTCTTAAGTGAGTTTGTTTCTTTTTGTTCTAAAGTTTTCAAATGTTCTGTTAATTCACTAGTGTGGGATTTTTCCAGCTTCCTTATGTAGGCATTTAGTGCTATGAACTTGCCTCTTAACATTGCTTTAATTGTGTCCCATAAATTTGGATATGTTGTGTGGTCATTTTCATTGAATTTTAGGAAGTCTTTAATTTCTCCCTTTATTTCTTCCTTGACCCATTGATGATTCAGATGAGCATTGTTTAATGTCCACATGTTTGTGGGTTTTCTGGAATTAGTATTGCTGTTGACTTCTAGTTTTATACCATGGTGATCTTATAAGATACATTGGGTCATTCCATTTTTTTTTGTATTTGTTGAGGTTTGTTTTGTTACCGAGTATGTGGTCAGTTTTTGAGAAGGTTCCATGAGGTGCTGAGAAGAAGGTATATTCTTTTCTGTTTGGATGGAATATTCTATAGTTGTCTGTTAAGTCCATTTGAGTCATAACATCTGTTAGTTTTCTTATTTCTCTGTTCATTTTTTTGTCTGACTGACCTGTCCAGTGGTGAAAGGGAAGTGTTGAAGTCTCCCACTATTAGTGTGTGGGGTTTAATGTATGATTTAAGCTTTAGAAGTGTTTCTTTCACATATGAGGGTGCCCTTATATTTGGGGCATAGATGTTCAGTATTGAAATTTCCTCTTGATGGATTTTTCCTGTGACTAATACGAAATGACCTTCTCTGTCTCTTTTGACTGATTTTAGCTTGAAGTCTATTTTGTTAGATATTAGGATAGCTACACCCACTTGTTTCTTAGGTCCATTTGATTTTTGTATTTTTTTTTTTGTATATTTTTTCCCAACCCTTTACTCTGAGACGATGTCTGTCTTTGCAGAAGAAGGATGGATTCTGTTTTCATATCCAATCTTTTAGCCTGTGTCTTTTTATAGGTGAGTTGAGTCTGGTTACATTATGGGATATTAATGACCAATGATTGCTATCTCCTCTTAATTTAATTTTCATAGTTAGTGATGTTAATTTGTGCATTTTTTTTATTGGGATTTGCTCTTATGAGATCATCAATTGTCTGTGTTTTTGTTGGTGTGCCCATCTTCCTTGGGTTGGAGTTTTCCTGGTAGGGCTGGTTTTGTGGCTAGGTATTGGTGAAATCTAAATTTGTCATGGAATATCTTGTTTTGTCCTTCTATGGTGATTGACAATTTTACTGGGCATAATAGTCTGGGCTGTGATGGGGAAACTATCAACCAATCACATCTAGTTAGGGTGTGGCTACCTGGGGTCCCGGTAGCAAAACCAGGAGAACACAGGTGCCCGCTCTCACCACGTGGTGTCCGCCGGACTGGTAGGACGTCAGACCTCTCACTCTTCGAGCGTGAGTTTCCCCTTTTAACCATTAAAAAACACCCGTTCTTCTTGAGCTGGGTTGGTTATTTATCGTACCGACCTAATTCCCCGACAGGGCTGGCATTCGTGGTCTCTTAATGTCTGCATAATGCTTGACCATGACCTTCTGGCTTTCATCGTCTCTAATTAGTAGTCAGGTGTGATTCTGATAGGTCTACCTTTATATGTTACTTGTCCTTTCTCCTTTGCAGCTCTTAATATTCTTTCTTTACTCTGTATATTTAGTGTTTTGATTATTATGTGGCAAGAGGACTTTATTTTGGATCCAGTCTATTTGGTGTTCTGTAAGCTTCTTGTATCTTCATAGGCATATCTTTTTTTAGTTAGGGAAAGTTTTCTTCTATGATTTTGATAAATAAATTTTCTGTGCCTTTGAGTTGAACTTCTTCTCCTTCTTCTATCCCTATTATTCTAAGATTTGGTCTTTTCATGGTGTCCCATATTTCCTGGATATTTTGGGTTAAGCTCTTGTTAGATTTAATGTTTTCTTTAACTGGTAAGTCTATTTCCTCTATTGTATCTTCAGTGCTTGAGATTCTCTCTTCCATCTCTTGTATTCTGCTGTTCATGCTTGTGTTTGTGGTTCCTGATCTTTTTCTCATGATTTCTGTTTCTATAATTCCTTCAGCTTGTGTTTTCTTTATTGTTTCTATTTCAGTTTTCAAGTCCTGAATAGTTTCTTTTATATGTTTGATTTTTTTTTCTTGGTTTTCTTTAAGGGATTTGCTGATATCTTCCAATTTTTTGTTTGTCTTTTCCTCAGTTTCTTTAAGGGAATTTCTCATTTCACCTTTAAGAATTTCAAACATTCTCCTGAAGTTATTTTTTAGGTAATTTTCTTCTGATTCATCATATTTGGTTGTTCAGGTCTTGCTGTTGTAGGGTCTTTAGGTTTTACTGGTGTTGTGTTGCTCTTTGTGGTATAGCATGTGATCTTACCTTTTCTATTCATCTTTTCCTCTAATAGGTGTGGTTGGGGCTGTCTGAGATTCTGTTGAATAATCTTCTAGGTGCCAGTGAATCCAAAGCTCAGATGGTTGTTCCTCATGGTACAGTCAGTGTCACAATTCTAGTTACCCCGTTGGTTACTCGGTGTTCCTGGAGATAGCTCAGCGCTCCTGTATTTTGCTCTTCTCCCTTGCAGTTTGCTGTCTTAGGCCTGCTTTGGCTTAGGTTGCCTGCTTTGCCCTGTTTCTGTAAATCCTGGTCTGGATCCCCTCCTGCAGAAATCCTGGCTTTGAGTTGAACCTGTTCTGGTGGAGATTGCTTACTCTGGATCTGGTTGCTGGCTCAATCCTGATCCGCCAGTGTCCCGGGACTGAGTTGGCTTCCGGGACTGGATTTGCATCAGAACTCACCTGCTGCTGTCCTACACAAGCTGCAGTTGATGCGTCAGAACTCACCCACTGCTGCTGAGGCATTACAGCTCCACCTGAGCTGATGGGGACAGTTAGTACTAAAATCATTCGATTTTCGTTATTGTGGTGAAGAAGTATTAAGTCGCACAAGTCGGCACAAATCAATAACGAAGCCAGCTCAATAGGAACAGGTATTTTTAATTAAAGAAAAAGGAGGGAACTCATGCCACTCACGCCGCAGTCCTATCCGGCTGGTGGCGGACACCGCATGGAGAGAGAGCACACCTGTGTTCTCTCGATTTTTTACTTGGGGTTCAACTGGCCACACCCCAACTTGATGTGATTGGCTAGTGGTTTTTCCCCATCATTGTGGCTGTAAAAGTACTATCTAACTTCAGATGTTTCTGGTGTTAGAGTTCAACTGAAGGATGTCACAAGGAAGGCTGTAGTAATGAGGCGCGCGGGCCTGCTTTTGGTCCCAGCGGCCACCCGACTCCTGCCGCCCGGTGCCTGGCTAGCTTATACCTGAAATAATTAAACAGAAACTGTATTTATTAAAATACTGCCTGGCCCATTAGCTCTAGCCTCTTATTGGCTAACTCTCACATATTTGTTTAACCCATTTTTAATAATCTGTGTGCCACCACGAGTCGTGGCTTACCGGGAAAGATTCAGCGTGTCTTCATGGCGGGTGGCTCTCTCTGGCTCTGTCCCCTTCCCAGCATTCTGTTCTCTTTATCCTGTCTATCTAAGTCCTGCCCTATCAGAAGGCCAAGGCAGTTTCTTTATTAACCAAAAAAAGCAACCCAAATACAGAAGGACCCTCCTACACCAGAAGGCCCCTGGGTTCAAACTAGAAATATAATGCCCAGTGAGGCAAGCAAACCAAACTTCTCATCAGAGGCTGACAGGATGGTGTTTGCTTTAGTATACTGGCACCATGAAAACGGAGTCTCATTTGAGCAGTATGGTCATCAGTAAGCAGAAAAAGAGTCATCTGTCAGTGGCAATTCCTCCTGTTACAATGACAGGCATGATGGAACATGTGTGATATGAACACTCAGAAGATTGAGACAGGAGAATTGTGGGTTGGAGGCCATCCTTGACTACACAGAAAGACTCTGTTTTAAGAAGATAAAGAAACAGGAAAAAGATTGAATAAGCAAACAAACAAAGGGATACTTACATCTTCACAATAATGTCTGAGAAGTATATATGCACTGGCAACTCTTTTAATTTACTGCACCAACACATACCCTGGAATGTGCTACTTAGGGCTAAGAATTTCTATAGAAAAAAATATACTCAAAACAGTATACATAAATCTATGTGAGACTGAAAATATATGCAAGCAACCTTTAGGAAAGCTGAAAGAAGAAAACAGCCATTGATAAAATAGAAAGAACAACTAGAAAGCAGAAAGGCAGACTTCAGTCTTCATAAGTCAGTGATTTCATTGATTGGAAATTGTCTAAATGTACCAATTAGAAATACATTTAAAAAAAAAATCAAGTACCAGGTATGGGATATCTCCATATGAGCTGTTGCCAGTGAGCTCTCAGAAGTCCCCTAAATAATATAGGCACTTGTCATTCCTCTTAGATGCTCAACAAAACCAGATGATAAGATCTCATTGCTTAAGATCAGGCACACACACACACACACACACACACACACACACACACACACACACACCTCTTGATTGAAAGAATTAAACAAAACAAGTTGGAACTGAGCTAGAAATTTCCTCCCTGTTGGTTAGCTTTCATACAGCTAAAGGATGCTATGTAGGCCATTGGGGGAGAGAACGCATCAATGATCTTACCTGTGAACCCTAAGAGCTTTAATACCAACTTGCCAGACAAGATGTGTTCACTTTTGTAGCAGTGGCACTACTGCTATGGGTGTAAATAATTGCTCTCTGATTAGATTTGTGGTCTGATCCACAGGAACGAACCTTTTCACAATGCTATAAACTCAGTCAAAAACATGGGGCTGGAGAAGTCATAGGTCCTGTGTGGAAGCTACTACTGTTGTTTATTTATACTGCCTTCCAAATATCTATGTACATAAATGCTACTGTTGGTTCTAATGAGTGAAGTCTCTCTTTTCTGTGAACTGAATGGCAGTGAATGCAGACTCATGGTTTCTTATGGTGCTGGGAATAAGTGAGAGTTGGATGCTCAGCCCTAAACAAAATATTTATGCTACCTCTTTTGAGGTTCAGGAACATTGAGGTAGAAAAGGTGGGAAGAAAGGAGTTGGAAAATAAGGAGAAGGGCCGCTAACTGCCATCTTTTGGGTGTTGCACAGCTGCTGCAATGGTGAACTCACAGCAGCAATGTTTGCTTGCACTGAGATACATAAGACTAGGACTCTCAACACTCTCTTGTGGCTAGGGGAGGGGATAATGGGGCCATATCTCTCCCTGCTAGTGAAAGATTCTGGAAGAGGGGATGCCATTTATTTCAGATGTGTAGCCACGAATGAGTTCACCAAATTGCAATGGACAGGTTCAAACCCATGGTTACACAAATGGCCTTGATTAAATTCAATGGTTCACAAAACAAAACAAGAAGATATGAATCAGGAAGGAAAGGAAAGGGATGTGTAGGGAAGGGGGTGGGTTGACAGGACTGGAGGACAGAGTAACGCATGTACTTTATACATGTATGAAAGTGGAAGAGGCACATAGTTTGTGGAGTCAGGGCTCCCTGTGTAGCCCTGACTATCCTGAAGCTCCCTGTGTAGCCCTTTCTGACCTATAATTCATTATATAGACCAGGCTGGCCTGGAACTCACAGATGTTAATGCCTCTGTCTTTTGAGTGCTGAGATTAAAGGCTTGCACCATAACACCTGGCCTGAAAGAGAAAATGCAATTAATTTTTTTAAAAAATTTGAAAATCCCAGGCAAAACAACAAAACAGCCCCAAAACACTTTACTTATAAAGCTAATTTAGTGTTCAATAACAAATAAACTTAAGTCACAGCTTTAAAACAGCAAAATGATGATCGCACACAACTGAATAAAAGGAAACATACAAAAATTACCGTGATGGAGATTCCTGCTTCCATAAAGATGCAGGGTACTTTTCCCGGCAACCCCCGACCTGGTGCAGCTAAACACCTTGAACATTGTACAGAACATATGACAACTTTGAAAGCTTGGAGGAGGGGGGCTGGCTGAGGAAACTATGTGCTAAGGATGGATTTCACTTCATTCTGCATCCCACACTGAGTACTAGGAAGCCAGCAACCCCAGAATGTCAACAAGACAGCACATGCAGGTCAGTTTTCCACAATCAGAGGAGCAGTCTATGCAAGAGAGTGCAATTTTCAGGCAAACCGCACAAATCCCTCCACCCACAACTCCACCTGCACGCGCAAAGACCGCTGGTTAGGAGACCTCCAGCTTCGCAAGCTGGAGCATGGCAAGGCAGCCAATTCTCCGCGGTAGTTGCGGAGCCGCCTGGAAAGAACCTTTACTCAGGGTCAGCACTCACAAGGCTCCGTCTTCTGCCAGCCAGCGGAGACCACATGGGGATCTGTATGGTGGTATCTTGGTTTGCTTTCCCTCAAGGAATTAGATAGGTATAAGAAGGAATTAGCAGACATGTGGTGGGAGACTAGCTCATCTTATTGGGTGTCAGTGGAGAACAGTAGGGATCCGACTTCTCCCAACTAATAGTACTGAGGCTGAGTCCCCTCCATCCGTAGGGGTAGTGCTACAAAAGACTAAGATAAAAAAGATAAATAAGACTCCGTCTGGTAATGTAATATCTCATATGTCCACAGTTTTATTCAAAATCAGTGATCCAACCCAGGAGGAAAACCTCACCGGGATGTGTGAAAGTACTCAGTAGGCTCCTGTCTTCTTTGTGCTGCCTTAACAAAGTACCTCAGGCACTAATGTATAAACAGCAAGGGTTTCTTTTCCCCGTTTTGAAGCAGGAATGTTCAAGATCATGGCTCTGTAGTTCACGGTCAGTGAGGGATTTCTTGCTGCTCTCCTCTCACTGCATAGCTCACACGGCAAAAGGGGCAAATCTGGGTCCTCACAGGTGGAAGGCAGAGGGGAAAAGAAGGGCCTGTCTAGATCCCTCGTGCCCTTTTGTAAGGCACGAATCGAGTCTCAGAGGTCCTAATCACCCACAAAGACCCCGCTTATTTATACTGGTACACTGGAAACTAAAACGTAACAGGACTTTTGGATGGATACAAACAGTAAACCACAGCAGTGTCAACAGAGATGATGCCAGTGTCGGGATTCCCTATGCAGCCAGGTCACACCGTGTTCACCGCCCTGGATAGCCACCCAGGACAGCAACTGAGGCTACAAATGGAGAGCTACAGACCCCTCTGGTGCATACAGAGCAGGGGCTGCTCCACAGCCTCCCTCTTTGCTCCCTGCTCTTAGCCACATTAAACAAACTCTAGTTTTTGTTGTTGTTGTTGTTTTTTTTCTTACAAGAGTGCAGATGCCTTGAATGCGGCTTGGGCCTACGGAGCAAATTAGCGCACCTGCGTGGGAACTGGTACGTTCTTTAATACCAGTTCTACTGGGGAAGGGGAGAGATGTATGAAAGTCACCGAGAGCTGCTGAAGACACTGTCTGATGCTGCAACTATGGTTTCCATTTGGACTAAATGCTAGAAATTTAACCTGCTGTGGGCCTACCGTCGATTAGATAGCTTACTCTCTGGCGTCACCTAACGGCTGAAGACGTAAAGTGCAAGGTCGTCTGTTTTCGGATTTCTGGACTCTAGAGAAAGAACCCCATGAGCCTAAGGATTCTTCTCCAGCCTTACCTGCAGCTTCTTTACCAGGCACTCACAGACTTTGCCAGCAGATACCAAACTGGCACAGCCTTGTAGAAACAACTGGCAACAGCTAGCCAATCTCATTTGCTTTTGCCCTTTGACCTACTAACCCAGGAAGCTGTAACAAAGCTAGGGCTGGAGATTTGTGTGAGCTTCAACCCTACATTAAGATTTGTGGTATCAAAAGTCAAGGGAACGATGCAAAGATTCTCTCAATGGATGATACAGTGCCACTCTGCGGTTTAGTTCTGCAGTAGAAACCAATTGACTTTGAGGCCCACAGGGCTGGCCACACCTCTGCTCTGTGTATCACGGTATCATGGCTGACTCAGGTACAAGAGACAAGGGCATTGTTAGGGTTTTTTCTACTCTTACTCGATTGCTTAAAACCAGCTTTGTGCTGCAGTGTCTGGTGTGTACTGCTGAGTGCCATATGGATTTGTGTACTTACCTTGTGTCCCACATTATATTGCTTGCTATTGTTGGTTCTGTCTCCTTTAGCCAGCATTTGTGTCCAGCATGCGCTCCTCCCATGTGCCTGCACTGTGTGGTGCCTGCATTGGAGGCCATCAGTAAGCTCCTGATTGTTTTTCGCCTCTCTGTGCATTGTCCTCCAGGAGCCAGTTACCATGGATATCTGCCAAATGTGTATGCAGGTATTGTTTCTGAGAGTGTCCCCGTTGCCCTCTGTGTGTTGTAGATGTACTTGGATCTGCATGCCTAGAGTTCATGGTGTGTATGTGCGTGTGTGCGTGTGTGTGTGTGTGTGTGTGTGTGTGTGTGTGTGTGTGTGTGTGCGTGTGTGTGTCTGGCACTGCCTGCCTAGGCTTGATGAATAATGCTATGTGCTTGATAACTGTTATAGTTTGCACTCTGCTGCTGGGATAAACATCATTGTCAAAAACAACTTGGAGAGGAAAGAGTTTCTTCCAGCATACAGCTTAGTCCTTTATCAAGAGAAGTCAAGGAATTCAAGGCAGGAGCCTGGATACAGCAACTGAAACAGAGACCAAAGAGGAATGCTTACAGGCTTGTTCCCCCTGTCTTGTTCAGCTACCTTTCTTATACAACTCAGTCCCACTTGCCCAGCATGAGCACCCAGTGTGTGCCCTGTGGGTGTGTCCTGTGCCCTAACATATATGCCTTGCAATGCATGCAGGCTGTTTTCTTGTGCAGTTTAGTCTCCAGCTGTGTGCTGGTGCTGAGGACTTTCCATTCCCCTTGGGCAGTGTTCAGGGTCACATCTGGCCTCTGGCCATCCCTCTACCTTCTTTCTTCCCCCAGTGAGCTCAGATACCTGGGAATATGTGTCTGGTCTCGATTTCTTGTGTTCAACCTTTCTGCAACAAGCAGCTCCCACTCCCCCGACACCATTAACTTGGGAAGTGCTAAGAGGGTAAAAGGTCTGTCTTCCTAGCCCACCCTGGGAGTCTGACCATGCAGCCAGCACAGGTATGGTCTCTGGGACCTTTGAAGCTGGTGTAGGCAGAACAGGCCTCCCTCCTTCATGCCCTCCCCTAATGAAACTGACTTTTTTTCTTCCAGCTCACACATTACCCTATGAAATTGCCCTTCCTCCAGTTGGAGGGCACCGAGAATGTCCTATCAGGACCTGGGGGATAAATTGCACGTCCACTCAACCTTCTGTCCCATCTCATCCCCAGTCCCTATCCTTCTCTGACTGGATCGCACTTGTACATAGGCTCAGAAAAATCCTGGAAAGCAACGGACATTTGTTCTGGCAAAAAGTCTGGCATCTATATAAAATGGATCTGGAAGGCATTATGAGAAGTGAAATTGTCTGTGTTTGTGTGCGTGCATGTGTGTGTGTGTGTGTGTGTGTGTGTGAGAGAGAGAGAGAGAGAGAGAGAGAGAGAGAGAGAGAAAATTCAAATACCTCACATTTTCTATCATAAGAGGAAGATTTTTAAAAATGTCTCAAACCTTTCCATGGTGGTCTAGTGTTTGGGGTCTGTGCTCTCAAACTAGAAGAGACTGGAATAGTCTAGAAGGGATGAAGCACAGTAGAGGAGGTTGGACAACAAATATTCAGTGATTTAGGAAGAGTGCTCTGCAGCTAGGTGGGGTGACAATTCACAAGAGCCCAAGTTCAGGCTCCGAAGAACGCGGAGTTCGAAAGTGTCAGAGGAAATGCTAACCTGACATAATCAATTCAGAGCTTATTCATGAAATGTCACAATGTGTTGGAAATATGCATAATTATAAGCTAATTGAAAAGGGAAATTAGAAAAAACAAAGGTGGTATAATGTCAAGCCCCCATTCTGTGTACCAAGTTATATGTCAGTCTGTTGACAGAGAAGCCAGGGCAATTCCCATTCCAGGAAGACAAGGGTATGCTGGAGAGCTCCCCTCCTACCTCCTGATGGACTTGGGTAGTGATGGGGTTCAAGCAGCCTCTGGGCTTCCAATCAGCCCTCTGATCAACTTTAAGGCTGGGGTTGTTGTAGTACAAGACAGAACCACGAGGTGGCAGAGCTGCGCTCTGACTTGGAACACCGGTCCTCACAGCTCGCTGGAATGAAGAGCAAGCTGGCCTGAGAGCACCCCCAGATCTCTTCTATAAGGATGTGGGGTGTCACCAAGAGAAAGGGGTGAGCTTCGTGAAAAGCAGAATTTAAAAGTATAAACCAGTGATTTAAAAAGTGACTCTAAAAACTCTTGTTTCCTGTAGGCTGGGGCCTTTAGAGAATGAAACATTCAACTTCCGATGGCTGAGTGTTTTAATTTGTAATGTCCCAGATTTGCTGTGTTTTCCCTATGACAGTCTGGGACCCCTTACCCTCCTACCTCTGCTTTGCCCTGGTTATTGGGGCGAAGGGAAGGGGTGGAGGAGCATGGTCAGCTGTGACCTGGGGTCTGGGGTTCTCTATGTGGAGGGAAGAAAGGCTCCTTCTGCACTTGCAATGGGTCTTACTGTGATTTCAGTTTAGAAAGCATGGTAATCATCTGTGTTCTCTGTGAGCTCTTTGCTTAACCCCACTGTTTGGGCTGTTGTCCCATCTTGGGTCTCCTTTGCAGTTTGAAGGGATTATCATCATCATCATTGTTATTATTATTATTTCTGTAACATTACACTGTTTTTCTATTGTGTTTGTGGGTGTGTTTTCTTTTTCTACTGACTTACACCACAGGCTAAGGATGGGCAAGCTTGTCAAATTCAAGTCAGTATTGTTTTGCGGATCAGCATTTTCACATTTACATTTTCTGATTTTGCTGAAAACCAGATATTGGATGGGCACAGGGCCATATTCCCTAGGCTCACGGGGATCAATTCTCATGCCCTCAGGTGGGCTACAGAGTTTAATATGCAGCTGGACGTTAGCACTTAGAAGACAGAGGGATAAGAGAACGCACGGGCTGGTATTTATGTCTGTAGAAGAGGACTGTAGTGAGGCGTGAAGTGGATAATGGTGACAATCAGGACAGAGACAAGAGCACAGCCTCAGGAATCCTGTCCCTGCCACTGTGAGGACAGACAGAGTCTGCCCCTGTGAATCCTGAAGGCTCGCTCATTGTTTATCTGTGCTGAGCCCACGCATGTATAGCCTTTGGGCCATCCATACCTGTTCTGCACACATTCAGAGGGCACTCTCTGTGTGATCTGTACTGAAGGTGTCCTTGTGAGGACAGGACAAGCATGTAAGTGTGTAAGCTCTTTGAGATTGTGCCGGCATGGCAATGGGGGGAGCTTTCAGATAGACCTTTAGTGATCTCTTTGTACACGGGACTAATTCATTGCCTTTCCCATCCAGGCCATCAGCCAAGGATTGCCTCTAAATCTCATTTGCTTTTCCTATAAACTGGTTCATAATTTAGTGAACTTTAGTAATGGGATATCTTAGTCACTGTTTTATTACTGTGAAGAGACCAAGGCAACTCTTAAAAAAGAAAGCATTTAACTGGGGGCTTGCTTTCAGTTTCAGAGGTTATAGTCATGGGAGCGTGGTGGCAGGCAAGTGTGGTACTGGAGAAGTAGGTAAGAACTGCATCCTGGTCCATAGGCCAAGAGAGATTCTGGGTTTGTCAGGGACTTCTGAAGCCTCAAAGCCCACCCTCAGAGACAAACTTCCTCCAAAAAGACCATGCCTCTTAATCTTTTAATCCTTTCAAATAGTGCTACTCCCTGATGACTAAGCATTCAAATATATGAGCCTATGGTGAACCATTCTTATTGAAACCACCACAGTAAATTTTTAAAGTACAACCTTTGTCCTTTGCCCTTGGCACACACTAATTCTTCTGTGAGTCCTGTCTTCATTTCCTTTGGGCTGTTGCTCTGCAAACCGCATCCAAACCCCGATGATAGCAAGTAGGCTGTTTAAGGGTGTGGCAGACCATTTCACAATCAAAGGAGTGTGAGCAGAAAGAAGAGTGTTGTGGTTCTTCTGGGTATTCTGGACCTTGTAGTGATTTAGGGACTGGCAGATAGACAGGGTGACTGTACAGTTGTGGCAACAACAGAAACATGTACTGTAGAGTTGCAAGCAGCTGTTGTGTTCAGAGACTGACTTGAATTATTATTTTAATTAATTTGGGGTGAAAGACCTCCGGATCAGGGAGAGTCTCACTAGAGTCTCGGGATAACACAACCCCCCAGGAACTCATGAGAGACCGTCCTTGCTGCAATCACATGAGGTTTATTGATAAGTACCAGCGCGCTGGGGTCCAGACTCATAGCCCACTCAGGGGAGGAGTTCGACCCCGAGTAGCCAGGAAAAGGGGTTTTTAAGGGAAGAAACCACAACCCAGTAATCCAAAGGGGCTGGGGAGGGCATCGTTGGAAAATTCCGAAAATACCAGTGATCATCACAAGGGGGTAACTCCCTGTTTCTCAAAATTATTCTCAAGATTATAATCTAACTTTATCTGAAAGACCCCAACCGATTTTTCATAACGAACTGGATGAGTTGGGTTTGACTGTTGCACTCCAGCAGATTCTTCCTCCCTGCCCACGCCCCAACAGGGCAGGAAGGCTAGAAATTATCAGAACTGGTTACATTCTTCTAAGCAGATGATTATCAGAACCGGTCACAGTCCCGGCAGGAAGGCTAGCAATTATCAGAACCGGTCACATTCTTCTAAACAGATAATTATCAGAACTGGTCATTGTTGTGTTTTTTTTTTAAGAGAAGAGGGGCCCCGCAGCTTGCTGCAGCTTGCTGCAGGTCCCCAGACCACACGGTCTCTGCGGCAGGTGGGCGGCCAGACCACGTGGCTAGTCTCCGGGTCCCCATATGGGCTGTGCGGCGGTAGGGATGGACAAAAGAGAGCTGGGTAGGCGCACTATACAGAGTTAAACATTTATTAGATGGATGATGGAGGGAAAAGAAGAGAAGATAGAGATAGAGAGAGATAGAGAGAGACAGAGAGAGACAGAGAGATAGAGGGAAGGGGGGAGAGGGAAGAGAGGCAGCTGCTGCTCCCGTGAGAGCGGAAGAGGAAGAGAGGGGAGAATTGGGGTCAGAGGCTGGAAGCTGGGAGTGGGTGTGGCCAATAAGAGGCCAAATACTACAGTCATAGTGAATGTTTACCAGACTGTAAACTGAGTCACGATGGAACAGTCATGATGGAACAGGCAGGATGTCATGTATCCAAGGTTTTTCTGGGAATAGGCTGAACTATGTTAATTTCATTCTGGGTTAAATATCTAGACCAATCCCAATTGTACCCGTACCCCATATTATAATTTATGTAAAACTTGTGATTTTGTCTATAAAAACTTGCTTGCACGGATACGCGGGGTGCTTAGCTATCCCGAAGCTGGGCACCCGCTTGTGCAACCATGGAATTAAACCTCGTGCTTTTGCATCTGACGGCCTGGTTATTGAGTCTGGGGGCTCCTCGGTGACAAGACCACTCTGAGGGTCTTTCAATCTTCAGCTAGTTCCTGAAACAGGGTCACTGACCCAGCTAACCTAGATTTTTTTGCTCTCCTCTTTCTGCTAGAGGGGTCTGGATTTATCCGGGTCTTTCATCTCCCCACTTATTCTAGTACCGAGTTCTAATCATAGAACTAGATTTCAGTATCTTCTTGACCTTGTAAAGCGCTACATTGGTGGCGTAACATCAAAATCTGAACAGCACTTATTCTTCCTTTAATGAAAGTAATTAGTTTTAATTCATTAAAGTACTGAGGGGCCTGTATCAGGGCGGCTACCCCAAGGCCCAGGATAACTGCTCGTGTCAGAGAAATGGGTTCTTGTTGAAAGCGAGTTGGGCGCTTGTCAAACTCATCTTCAAGCATGTTAGCTGGATGATAAAAGACCCTAGGTACCAGTTGTACAAGCACACAGTAATCTTTGGTGTCATTAAAAACCAATGTTGACACGCAAGGTGTCAGGCCGGTACTACAAGCCCACCATTTATGTAAACCAGGAATCAAGTACGTGGTGTCAGGAGTCTCAGGGCTCTTAAGAGTCTCATTACATAACCTCAGTAAGCGTCAGCCTATGATTAGTCCCCCAAACACAAGCCTCCTGACTGGTGCTGTTGTTAAAAGCCCCGGATACTGCAATTTGGGTAGTTCAGGAGCTCGCTTCACGTGGGAGGCGTGGATCCAGGCAGAGATGCATACTTTTTTCAGTTGTTCCCAGATCTGGCGTCTCACTCCTTCAAGGGCCTTTAGGTGGGCAAATAAAGGTCTAGAAAGAATAGCATCAGGATTATACATTCCACCCAACTTAGTGAGCGGTGGTGGTCCACCACATAGGATCTCATAAGGGGTGAATTTAAATCGCCCTAGGGGTGTTTCAAACCCGGAATAGGGCAAAGGGAAGGAGGGCTGTCCAGTCATTCCCGCAGGTCTCTAGGGCCAATTGTCAAGGTTTCTTTTAAGGTTCTATTTATCCTTTTTACCTGACCTGACTCTGGGGTTGGTAAGCACATGTAATTTTCAATTGATCCCCAGTTGGGTGGCCAGTCCCTGACTTTACCTGGGCAACAAAGGCAGGTCCATTATTAAACTCGATTACCTTGGGTATCCCGAACCTTGGGAAGTTTTTTTTTTCTTTTCTTTTCTTTTTTTTTTTTAATGAACTTCTTAGCCACCACATTGGCCGTCTCAGTCCTAGTATGAAAAGCTTCTACTCAGCCTGAAAAAGTACCACATCTGGCTGGCTTAATTTCTGTAAAATCTACCTCCCAGGCCGGTTGCCCCTGAGCCTCTTCCCAGGAGTATATATGGAGTGTCCTGCAGTAGTCATAGCACAGGCTTTGCAGCTTTTGATTGCTTCTGCCAAGTCAGAAAGTCCCAAACATATTAGTCAGAGGACCTAACCACATCTTTTAGGTTTTTTTTGGCCCCCAAGTGGGTCAGGTAATGTAAGGTGGTAACATATTTGTGCCCTTCTTTTTGTGGGAAGACTAGTTTTCCTCCTTCTATCTCTACTGCCCCATATGGGGTTTTCTTTACCAGTTCTAATTTGCCCATAACTTGATAGTCCTCGGGGGTGTATCTAAAGTTGGTTTCACTGATATCATAATAATCTTTAGGCTCTTTGACTGCCAGGATCATTGTTCCTTGGGCTGCCTGTTTTTTCTTTATTTTTTGTCCTTTTCTGTAGATGTTAACAGTCCTCTTTGTCTATATATTGCTCCGTGTATATGGGCAGTGGCAAAAGCATACCTGCTGTCAGTGTAGATGTTGATAGACTTCCCCTCTGCCATCGGTAGAGCTGGTATCAAAGCCACGAGTTTGGCTTTCTGGGCCGATGTCCTTCAAGGAGGCTATGCCCAGATTACTTGCTTCCCGTCCACCACTGCTGCCCCCACCTTCCGCTTACCTTCAACCATGAAACTGCTGCCGTCCGCATACCTGCTCGGACTCCCAGGCCAGGGCTGATCCTTCAGATCATCTCGGGTACCAGCCTCTTCTGCCAAAATGTCAGTGCAGTGATGGGTAGTGAGGTGTCATCAGTAGGGTGGCGGGATTGAGGCCATCAGGGGGAGCGAAGGTCACTGGTTCAGTCAACAAAAGGCTTTGATCACCTCTGGCCCTGTTTGAGTAAACCTGATCTGGGCCTTCAGCTTTGTTAAGAAGTCTCTTTCTAATAAAGGCATGGGACACTCAGGGATAACCAAGAAGAAATGAGTCACTTGTCCTCTCCCCAACTCTACAGTTTGTAAGGTGGTCCATGGATATTGTTTCTGTCCAGTTGCTCCAATTATTATAGTCTTTGTATTCTTTAGCTTCCCCAGTGGTTGTTTCAGCACAGAGTACTCTGCCCCTGTGTCCACTAGAAAATCCATAGGGGTCCCCTCCACAGTCAGGATTACCCTAGGCGCGGGGGAAGGGGTCCAAGCCCCATCCCCTCTGATCATCATCTTCTAGGGCCAGTACCTTAGAAGCCTTTCCTTTCTTCTTTGGGCATTCTCTTGCCCAATGTCCTTTTTCTTTACAATAAGCACATTGGCCTTTGTCCAAGGGGTGTCTCTGTCCGTCTTCACTCATCTTTGGTCTTCTGTTGCCCAGGTTCTAACTGTCTAGGTCCTGTCTTTCCTTTCTCTCCTACCACTGCGGCCAAAATTCTATCAAATTTCTCTCTTGTCTAAGATCCCTCCAGTCCTCTCTTTCTTTTGCTTCCTGCCTCTGTCTCTCTCTCTCTCTTCTCTTCTCTTCTCTTCTCTTCTCTTCTCTTCTCTTCTCTTCTCTTCTCTTCTCTTCCTCAGTCTCTCGCTTATGAAACACTTTCTCTGTCTCCTTAACCAAATCCTGCAAGGTATAATCCTGCAACCCTTCTAATCACTGTAACCTTTCTTAATATCTGATGCTGACTGTCCTATGAAGGCCGCTTGCTGAGCCTCAGAGGTTGGGTCAAAGGGAGTATAACGCCTGTAAGCCTCCTTTAAACTTTCAAGAAACACAGATGGTCGTTCAACCAGCTCCTGAAGAACCTCTCTTACCTTGGCCAAATTAGTGGGGCGTCTTGTGGCCCCTCAGGGAGACCTGCCATGAGACCCCTGAGGCAATAGACTGTCAACCGCTCCCTACCTGCTTTAAATTTCACCTTGAAAACATACACAGGGAACTAGATAAGGTCCATTTCTGTTTACACATTTTTTTTTACCAGAATCTCTCTTGCTTTTTAGACAACATATCAAAAATTTCTCTTGCTTTTTAAACAACATAAAAACTCTTACCTAAGTCTTTTTTGTGTTTTTTTCTCAGTGGGGATGTATGGCTACATTTTAAACAAGAATAGCACATAAAATCCTGTACCAGTATGAAACATTTGAGACCAACAATAGTTTTTTTTTTAACATTAACCAACAATAATTTGTAAACAACAGCACATAAAATCCTGTACCAGCGTGAAACATTTGAGACCAGCAATAGGTTTTTATTTTAAACATTAACCAACAATAATTTGTAACCAGCCCCTATAACTGATGACAGATATTTATAACCCATAGATCTGAGAGTTCTTCACCCACAGAGCCAAGCCTTCGTCAGCTTTGACCAGAGGTTTGAGGCTTGCAGCTCCCAGGGCAGGCCGAGGGAACTTGTCCATCAGCACAGGGTGGCCAGGGTCGTATGCAGCACTGGGGAAAAAAGATTGTTAACCTCTTTAGGCCATAGCGATTACCCTCAGATTTCTTGAATAGTGTTTGAAATCCTATTGGGGTACTTCCGCCTTCTACAACTGTGTCTGGCAGCCTCAATACCCTGTAAGAGCAAGGCTGAATAGCTCAGCCATCCATACAAGCATGCTGCCCCTCAGACACGTGCTTGGGACCGAGGCTGACTCATTTTTTGTGAAATGTACCTATGCTTATGGCCCTATCTTTGAAGTCTTGTAAGTGGTCACAATATCACAGTCAAAAGAAGTCATGATTTGAGTGCATCAGCATCAGTCTAAGTCAGGACAAAAGCACAACACACATTACACAGACATACAGGACAATGGCGCCAAATAAACCAAAGACACAGCTTCAAGCTGCTTTGCGGGTGTGACCCAAAATGAGACCACTATCCACACGTCTCTACAGAGAACTGACCACGCCACTCGCGTGTCATACCACAGAACTGAGAAACGCCACCCGTGTATCTCACCAGACAACCGAACACGCTATGCGCTTAAGACAAAACAGAGACCGAAGATACATAGACAAAGGCTAACAAAACTTAGATAGACAAAACCACTGATCCAGAGTCAACATCACAGTCTGTCCCAATCGCCAGAGTCACAAGTAAGACAAAACAAAAGACCGAAGACACACAAACAAATGTCCGTCTCCACCAGGACAGACAAAACCATTCCAGAAATACAGACGGCCGAGAGGACATATAGTTCCTCCAATCCAGGAGAACTTCCATATCCTCACCAGCACCTAGAAGGTAATCTCCCAGGCAAGGCATCCCTGGGTCCCTTCTCACCTCCCAGGACATCTCCCAGGGCGGCAGTCGGTGATCTACCTAGCACGTCTGCTGATCACTCCCTCCACCTCCTCCCAAGACGCGAGCGACTGCAAAACTGAACTGAAAATACAGAACCTGTACAGAACCTGAATTCAGCTGGCACGGAAACACAAAGACACAGACACACAGACAATGTCTCACCTCCAAGTGGGTCTTCGGAGACGAGGGTGGTCACCAATCCCGGGACAAGCCCCCAAATGAAAGACCTCCAGATCGGGGAGACTCTCACTCAAGTCTCGGGATAACACAACCCCCCCAGGAACTCATGAGAGACCGTCCTTGCTGCAATCACGCGAGGTTTATTGATAAGTACCAGCGCGCTGGGGTCGAGACTCATAGCCCACTCGGGGGAGGAGTTCGACCCCGAGTAGCCAGGAAAAAGGGTTTTTAAGGGAAGAAACCACAACCCAGTAATCCAAAGGGGGTGAGGAGGGCGTCATTGGAAAATTCTGAAAATACCAGTGATCATCACAAGGGGGTAACTCCCTGTTTCTCAAGATTATAATCTAACTTTATCTTCAGCTAGTTCCTGAAACAGGGTCACTGACCTGGCTAACCTAGATTTTTTTTGCTCTCCTCTTTCTGCTAGAGGGGTCTGGATTTATCCTGGTCTTTCAGGGGAATGGGTGTGGTTAGGTACTGGCAAATAGTAGCTGGAGTCAGGTCTTAAGGAGCTTCTTAGAATTCAGATCATAGAAGGATCATAGCACATGGGGAACATAAATAACTTTTAAAATCGTATGCATATTTATGTATTCTTTTGGAGGAAGTAGGTAGGGGTAACTGCCTAAGAAACAGAGGTCTCCGGCACTGACAGATCCACACTTACAATGGGACACCTGGGTTCACTGCACTGGTCCTGGTTAAAGGATTGGGAGGGTGGGGGTGAAGCAGGGATGAGGAATAGATAGTAGGTGGTTCCTTCTTGAGGGGAGAGAGACAGAGACAGAGAGAGGATTCCTAACAGGCAGAGGCAGAACGGAAGCTCAGCAGGGCAGGTTGAAGCTCAGAGGTCCAGCTGCCCCTTCAATTTATTGTTGGACTTGGAATCATATATTTGCTCACAGGCCTTCTTGCCTGAGAAATCTTTTGTGCCTAGGAGAAGGGCAAGCGTACCTTTCCACACCCAAATAACAGTAATGATAGTAATAACTTTTAATAGCTTCTCTCAGTCTGTCCTTAGGATGCTGCATGCCAGCCTGAGGCTCATAATCTCATTCACTTGAAAATACTAGGTATGGGCAGAGTGCTAGATGTAGCCAATTACACAGTTTTATACTATGACATTAATAGATTCATTTAACAAACATTTACTTAGCAGCATAACCAGGTCAGATCACTCAGGGTTAGTGAATACAGAAAGCACAGACCGGTGCTGGGAAGTACTAGCTGCTGAACTATTCTTTGTTTACTCGTGTCTTCCAGGAGGAAACCAAGAAAATCCATTGTTAAGACTCATCCTGCCCCAGGAAAGAGTGGGTTACAGGCTTTCTCTAGGCTGGGTCCATAGAGTCCTTCTCAATCCCTGTTCTTGATAGTAGAATGCTTATCTTGGAGAAACACTGAACACCCAGAGGGACCTTGTCAGTATTTCATAACCAGAGGAGAAATGCTGACAGCATCCCAACTGCAAATCCACGCAGGGTATCTTAGCCAGCTGTGCTTTTTAGTGAACCACAGAGTGGTGCAGACAGAGTCATTAGGAAATTACAGGCTGAGGATTAGCTGAGAAAAGGCAGGAAATTGAATGAAGTCAGTGTAAGGTCACCAAGAGGCATTTTTCAAGTTGTCTTCTCAGACAGGCCTTTGAAACATAGCCAATGAGTGCATATTAGATAAAAGAAACCTTATGTGCATCCCAGGCAAACAACTGAGGAGGAGGGAACCTTCTAGATATGGCCCCTTTCCAGCTTCAGCTTCACCTCTATTTCCTGCTTGTGACTGGTTCAGAGTCCAGGGACACGGAGCTAGCAAATCTGCAGTGGGCGAAAATGATTCGTGAGATTACTTAGGCAATTGCAGGCCCAGGTGTGCCTGTCTACCTGCAGTGTCGTCATGGAAATGCTGGTGGTGGATAATGCCTTATCCTGGTGTTTGGAATGGGCTATCGGGCTCCCTACTCCACTTTACCTGATGGTGGAGCCCATGACAGGGTGCAATGCTGCCCCAGCAGCATGAGGCACTTGCTACTTGCCACAGACCATATGCCTGGCCTTCCTTGTCCAGACATCTGGAGTCACTTTTGCCACTCCTGGCAGTGACAAATATGTTTCAAGGCACCTGGGGAAATATCTGAAGTGTGGTAGATGGCACAAGCTTTCCAGGGAGGGCTTCATTAATATCTTTGTGCAACAGCAAAAGCTCCGGCGCCTGGGGTCTGAGCATCCTCGACCTTCATTTGCTGTTCTGTGTGTTCAGTGCTCTGTCCTCTGTGCTCACGGACTGGCCTCTTTCTGGTCACCACAGTCACTTCTGTCTGTAGATGTGTGAAACCTCCAGCCCATGCTGCCAGCTTGAGTGAAGCAGGTACCCATTCGGTTTCCGGGGACGTGTGACATCTCAGACAATTCTGAAGGCCTGTGCTGGAGAAGGTACCAAGAGCTCCTATCCCATATTTGTCTCTTCTTGAGGCATGTGGGGAAGGTTTGGGAATGTTGGACCTGTCAATCACTTTAGCAAATAAGTCTTTGGGGAAGGTATCTTTACAAAGGAGTAATTTCATCCTTGTGATTTAATTCATGTGTGTCTACATTATTTTCCGTTTCTCGTAGCTTCCCCAGTGTTTAGACTGCAAGTTCTCAAAGTATTCTCTGATGATCTTCTAGGTTCCGTTGACATATGGTGTCATGTCCTCTTCACCACCTGTGCTTTTATTCACATGGGGCTCTTTTTTTTTCTCTTTTGGTTAGCTTGGCTAAGGATTTATCAATTTTGTTTACTTTCTCAAACAACAATTCTTTTGTTTCGTTGGTTCTTTGTATTGTGTTTATCTTGCCTCCTTTTCATTCATTTATGCCCTGATATTTACTATTTATTTCTATCTTCTGCTTTTAGGCTTAGGTTGTTCTATTATTTCTAACACTATTTGGTGCATCATTAATTTATTTGAGATATCTCTGATCCTTTCTAAAGACATGGTCTCGTGTATTTCAAAATGGTCCTAAATTTACTATGCAGCCAAATTTAAACTACTTGAACTCCTGATGCTCCTGCTTCTGTTTCCTCATTGTTGGGATTATAGGACTATGAACAAACCTTTCAAAAAATGACATGGGTGGTACCATGTAGAGAACATACAAATGAGCCCTATAGGCTTCCCTCACTTCATTTGCCTTTATTTAACCTCCAAGCATGCCCTTCCCTTGCTAGCTGCTAGAAATCCCTCCATGCTATTCCCAGGTAGGCACTCCTGAGACTGGGTTCTCCTGTGTCCTCTAAGAACTAGTGAATAAAGCTCTTGAACAAAAAATTGGGGGAGTAATATAAGACACTCTAGGCTAAATTTACTAGCTAAGGAACTGTACCCTGCTCTTTAGAAAGGGACTTTTGGATCACATATATGTACACAGGTGTGTGCATGTGTGAATATGTGCATTTTCGTATGTGAAGGGGCATGTGTTGTCTGCCTGCTTCAAACAGACTGAAAGGAAGAAGGAAGACTGAGGCAAAGGGGCCTTTGTTTTTCTGGTTATTTACTAACAGTGAGTTAGAGGACAGCACTTCTAGAACGTGCACAAGAGATTTCTTGTAGGAATTGGATCACAAGCCTCGGAAGATCAAGAAGCCTCACTTCAGCTGAAAAACCAAGAAAGCCAGGCCAAAGGTTTGGGCTCTGGGAGCAGCCGTACAACAAAGCAGAGGACAGTGCCTGTTCATCTCGAGCAGAGAACTAGTTCTTCCCTTTAACGTTCGCTTCACTGAGGCCCTCGATGGACGGAGTTATGTCCACATGTACTAGGTACGAATCCTGCTTTATTCAGTGCACCATCAAGATGCTCATCCCTTTCAGGCACACTCAGAAATTAACAGTAGATTGTCATTTACCCGGGCATTCTGTAGCTGAGTCAGCATCCATCATAAAGAATGGCATTAGGTGTGGGAACCTAGTCTATTTGGATGCACACCTTCCTAGGCCGGGATGGAGGAGGGAGGGCCTTGAACTTCCCACAGGGCAGGGTACCATGCCCTCTTCTAAGGAAGCAGGGAGAGGGGGGAGGGGTGTTGGGGGAGCAGGAGGGGACTGGGAGAAGGGGAGTAAATGTAAATTTCTTTTGAATGGAAAGAAATAAAAGAATATGGAAAAAAATATTTCTCAGATACAAACCCTTTGACATACAACATTTACCTGCCTGCAATACAGTCTAGTGCAACAGTGGCAAAAATATCGTAAGAGTAATCAATTACCTTCTAAAACTAGATTTAAGCACGACTTCATGAGATAGAACCCATATCAAACACTCAAGAACCAGAGATGAAATAGGTCATAGGGTAACTTATGAAGTAGGTCTGAGAGTGGGGGTGGGAGGTTCTGGGATGTTGGGGAGAAGGAAGAATAATCAAAATATATTGCATGAAGAAAAATATAAACATTTTTAGAAGTAAATAAAGTTGATTGTTATGTTTTCTGTATTTTGCATTCTCAAAAGATATAATAATAATATTCTTCTTAAGTCTTTATTTTGAATGTATATTTTTTACTTTATAAGAATTTTAATTTTTTTAATTTAGAAAATTTTGATAAACTATATATTCATCTATGATTTAATCAAAATAAACATGCCCATTGGTCCTATAAAAAAAAGAATGACATTAGGTTCACATTAGAGAGGATAAGAGGAGGGTACTCAAGTTCATGATACTGACTTTACCCAGGAAACCAGAGGATGTCTACAAGTCTAGCAGAGCCCAGAAATCATGACCTAAGAGTGATTAGGGCTCCGTCTCAGTCTCCTGAGTCCTTCTGTTCTGAATTGCTGCTGAGTTGCAGGCATACCGCGTCCACACCAGCCTCCCCCACTTTGCTGAGGCTGCGATTCTTCTGCTGCTCTCTGCCTATATGAATTCTGCATGGGCTGCTGAGCGCGGTGTGATTGGGGTTGCACTGATATGCACATTCCTCCCAGCCTGCCAATGTGAGCTGAACAGATTCCAATTCTGTTAAGGAAACTGGAGATAATTTGGAGTTCTATTGAACTGAGTCCTTTTCAGAAGTGAAGAACGCTTAAGTAGATTAAGGTTTGATATTCTTGGCCATTTGCTGTGGGGTGGTGGGAAGGACTGGAGGTAGTGAGTAGTTTGAGTCACCTGATAGCATGGAAAATGGCTTGTTTCCGGCCCATCTGAAGTCCCATGGCTTTTGTAATATGATTAAGCAAGACGTTGATGAGCCACTGGCACATGTTCAATGTACAACACCCCTATGTGAATATATTATACCCCAGGAACTGGGCTGTGTTTGCAAGATATAAAGTCACAGGAAGCAGCAACAGCAGGATGTTACTCCTCTTCTGCATTATTACAATAAGCAAGACACCTGGTACTGTGGGAACACTGAACAGAGGGCAATCAGTTCTTTGAGAAGGGGCATGGTTTTAAGGAATGCTGTAGAAGTTTCCTTTGACCAAAGCTTGAGGTCAAACCAGTGGCCGGACATGAAGGAGGACAGGTAGGGGTCCCCAGGAGTGCAGTCCCCTGCAGACAGATGGAAGATGGGAAAATGAAGGATGTTCTTTGTGTTTTACATTGTCCCAGGTAACAGTGGGAGGTGGGAGGGTGCAGGCTGCTGTCACTGCACAGGGCTCAGCAGTTTTGCAGACAGTGTTAGACTGAGCCTGCTGTGCTGAAGAGGAGGAACGAGATCAAGTGTTCTGGGGTGAACTGGCGGGAGGAAAGCAAGAGAAGAGAGAATTGTGCCAGAAACTTGGACCAAGCACAGCAGTACCTCTCACAGAAATGGAAGGCAGAGGTAAGGTCCGGGGAGAAAAACCAGTGCATTTGTTTAAAAGAAAGCTTTGCAGTTTAGGATAGTTAGACTTCCGGGAAACATTGCAAAGCAGAACTGAAAAGTCCTAGAAACTTGACCTCACTTTCCTAGTTGCTGGCATCATATACGACTACAGTACAACAATCAAAGCTAAGGGAAGAACATTGATGTGTCATATAAACTCAGGATTTATTCACATCGGTCCTCCAAGGTGCTCAGCGCTGAGTTTTCTGAGTTGAAGTGTTAACACGCGCAGCTGCAGTGCAGGCTCACAGCATCCAGAAAGAAACCCTTGCTCAACTTCCCACCAGCGCTCTGTGCCTCATCTTGTCTGTCTTTTCTGGACTGATATTATTTTTGATCTCCTTCAATAGCATTTTATTGTTATTTTCTTTGCTCATTTTATGCTACTAATAATGTAAATAATACAGACTGGATGGCTTACAAAAAGAAAAAGGCTGCTTTGGGCTCATGGTTTTCGCTCAAGGCTGAATGCCCCATGTCTTGTGATGGCAGAACCCCAGTGTCACACAGGACCCTGCAGGAGACCCACATCAGGCATCTATAGGAGATCTATTCTTTAGACAACTCATTAACCCTTTGACTGCATGGATGAATTTAGACATCTATTCATGCTTGAGGACAAAGCCCTTTATACCATTTAAAGGTCCCTTCTCTTTGGTTTATTATTTATTTTACATCCCAATCTCAGTTTCCCCTCCATCCTCTTCTACCATTCCCTCTCCTTGAGCCCCCTTATTACACTCCTCCTCTGTTTCTGTTCATAAAGGGACAGGCCTCCCATGGTATATCAAGTTGCAGTAAGACTAAGCATCTCCCCATGTATTAAGACTGGGCAAGGTCATCCACTATAAGGAACATGTTTCCAAGAGTCAACTAAAGCATTAGAGACAGCCCTTCTCCATTCTTAGGAGTCCCACAAGTAGAACAAGTAACACAGCTGTCACATATATGTAGAGGGCTTATTTCAGTCCCATGCAGGCTCAGACCCTGTGAGTTCCTATGAGACAGGTCAATTGTTTCTGTGGGTTTTCTTATGAGATTCTTGACGCCTCTGGCTCCTACCATCCTTCTGCCCTCTCTTCAGCAGGACTCCCTGAGCTCGGCCTAATGTTTGGCTGTGGGTCTCTGCATCTGTTTTTATCAGTGACTGGATGAAGGCTCTCTGAGGACAGTTGGGGTAGTCACCAATCTGATCACAGGAAATGGTCAGCTCAGGCTATGTATTCACCATTTCTAGGAGTCTAAGCTAGGGACATAAAGGCTCTGTCTCTTAATTACAGCCACACACTGGGGATGTAATTACAGAATATGTTTCTGAAAGGAGAGACTATACTCAAACCACAGCAGGAATCATGTGTTACAAAGTCAGCATAAGTAACCCCCAACTCAAACCTGCCTGGGCTCATCTTTCTTTTTCTATTTTAAACATAACCCCCCAAGACCTGCTCTTAATGACTGTCATAATCTTGTGGTGTGCTCTGTTTTAGCCCCCCAACTGTTTCCTGTGTTTTTATAATAATATATGAATATATATATATAAGAATATCTGAAGCTTTATTTCCCCTTGTGGCTTAAGTCCCATGCTCTCTTAATGCTGTCAATTAACCTTTGAGTTAATTAAATCACCTGCATGTTCCCATCCACTGGACTCTTGCTCTCCTAGTCTCTGTCTCATTGCAGCTTTGGGGATGGTGGACCAATCCTTTCTTTCCCAACTTGGACTGTGTACAAGACCACAATCATATCTGAAGCATAATTAATAAAAACTCAGAGAGGGAGAAACTGGGGTTCAACCTGAAGATCCAGATAGCAAAACAGCCAGCTACTGGCTCTTACCTCAACTTCAGTTGGAAATGATGATCCTGCCTCTGGGAATCTCAGAATGAGATTCTGTCTGAGGGCTGTCTCCCCCCATTTCATAATCTTCTCTAGGGCTGGGATTAAAGGTGCACTTCCCTGTTTCCAAGACAACTAGTGTGGCTACTGGTATTAAAGATGTGTGTTACCACTGCCTGACTGTAAGGCTGACCAGTGTGACTGTTTTACTCTCCTGATCCGGCAAGCTTTATATATTAAACAATTGAAATGCCACTACATTCCCCTTTTTGTCTAAAATAAAAAAGAAGGTTATAATTAATGTAAGAAAAACTATATACAATAAATACAATAACTATATATAATATATACAAGCAGTAAATACATCTACAATGCATAGTCCATTTGCATATGACAAATTCAGAGAAAATACTCCATATCTATCCTATCTTGGTGACTTCAAAGTCTTGTACCTAATATACTTTCTATCATAACTTGCATTATCATCTAAAACTATCTTTTGATATCTCTCAACTTTATATACTTTACATTTCTTTAGTGAATTTCTCTTCTGAGTCTCATAAACAAAGGAGATGATAACTGTAACTATTACTTCAGAGACTGGAGAAGGAAATAATATTGAGTAAGCAGAAGTGCAAACAAGCAACATCCAAAAAATGTGAGTAATGACAGAAACAACTGACTGTCTGGACAGTCACCTCAAGTTCCTCTGCAACACTGGGACATCCATCTTCAACCTACACGCCTAGTATATCTGACAGACTTTTCTGTGAAGCAGGATATTTTGTATCCTGCTTGCCTAATTAGGAAGCATACTGTTAACAGTCAGGGAAGGGGTATTTTCTTGCCCAGTGACTTACTTTTGCCACAAAGAAAGTAAAGTCCATGTGGAGTTTCTTCATTACCCATTATCTTCTCTGAAGTAGATTGGTGCTGCCAGGAGCAGACATATTTCATTGTCATAAAAAAGAAGAACCTAGGTTATTAAAACATCCTAAATGCCATATTCTGTAGACCTCTGGAGTGTTTGAAGATGTATTGTCTATCTAAAATATATCTTTGAAACCTTGAAAACACACCTAATGTGACTACAAGTTTGATTATACTAGGTTATTAACTACTAACCTATATTTCCTTATTATGTATAATAATAATTTTCAAGGACTAGAAATTTGCATTACATTGTTAAATGAGAGGTAGAGATACAATGCCTTGAACAAGATTAGAAATATATGTACAGTATGTTTTAACAAAATTAATCTCAAATTTGTGTCAACATACAAAATTTGTATATAGTATACAAAAGTTCAATCCAATGTAAAACATTTAAAACTATCAGTAGCTTTTTAAAAGTGATTCAGTAATCTACCTTTTAATCTTATATCTATATCCTCTCTTTTTCTTTTCAGAGTAGATTCAATAATCTACCCTTTTATCCTATCATATGCATAATAATCATAACCCACTGAACAACCAAAAACCACCCACCCCATTTCTTGGGAATGTGGGCATAGTTTTCTTGGATACTTCCTGCTGATTAGGGGTACTGATAATCTTATGGGGACCTAATGAAAATTTAGGATTATGGTCAAGTCCTGAATGGAGTATTCTGTGAGGCTGGATCATCTCGGTCAGAAGTCTTGAAGCTGTTCTGGATGTAGAACTCAGAGGGAACTGCAACAGAGGTGCTCTGAGATGTTGGATCAACCAGCTCATCTGCTCCCATCAGAGATTTTCCAGGGGGTTTTTCTTGATTGTGTCCCACCTTGTGCATCAAATAAGACACAATTAATAAAAACTCGGAGAGAGAAAAAAAAACCTGGTTTTCAAATTAAAGATCCAAAAAACAAAACAGCCAACTACTGGCTCTTACCTCAACTTCAGTCTGAAATGACGAGCCTGCCTCCAGGACTCTCAGAATGAAACCGTGTCTGAGAGCTGTCTCCTCCCACTTTATACTCTTCTCTAGGTCTGGGATTAAAGGCGTACACTGCCTGGTTTCTATGGCAACTAGTGTGACTGCTAGGATTAAAGATGTGTGTTCCCACTACGTGACTGTAAGATTGACTAGTGCGTATGTTTTATACTCCTGATCCCCACGCAAGCTATATTTATTAAAATATAATTATTTATCAAAAAATACTATGTACGCTTGTTTTCTGATTGCTCCTTTTCTATTCTGCTTCACGTGAGTTAGCCTTTGGCTTTGAGCTGGGAGAGCTCCCGCCGCCCACACTTTGGTGACTCACTTAACTTTTATTGTTATGAGTTCCATTCCCAATCTGCAGTTGAAGTTGGAATCTCCCTTCCTTGGGAGAGCATCCCACTGGGAACCAGCCTAGCAGATTGACAGCTGCAGCTGTCTTCTTCCTCAGCGCCCTCGCCCATACCCGATGGAACGATTCTTTCTCCTTCTTATACCCCCCAAACCAGGCATCAACAAGTTTTGACAGTTTTATCAAACATGATTTACTTCTCCCTGCTTCACATGTACCCACTGACAGTCTCTCCTGTCTGCAAAAGCCTCCATGATCTTCTCCACCTCCTACCTGCATCCTGCACTGGGTAGGCAGGCTGTTGCCATTTGAAGTCAAAAGATGTCAAGTCTTTTCTTCAGGCAACTGGCACTTCATTCGTTGCTGGTGGGAGTTCAAAATGGTGCACAACATGATTCAGGGCAAGTGGGAACATCCATCAAAATGAAAAACGCACCTGCCCCTTGACTCTGCAGTGCCTTCCAGGAATTTGTCTTCTGCATGCATTTGCACACACTCAAAATGATCTATGTGTAAACTTATTCTCAGTGGCATTGAAAAAACTCTAAACCCCACCAAGAGAAAGTCAGATTAATATGCTGCAGTAAAACAAAACAGAATTCTGTAAACCAGTAAAAACAGCAAAATAAAAACAACCAAGAAGCTCCTCGTATGTTACTAGAAAAATATTTGTTGAAAATATGGTTGCATTTGTGGCCATGAGAAAAGAAAGTGGAAATAGTATTTATACTTGGATATGCTTTATAGGAAAGAAAAAGAAAGAAAATAAGTACATTTGCTTGAGAGTACGGGTGGGCTGAGCCGACAAAATCAGAAAGTGAGACTTGTTACTATATAACATGTTTTGACTCAATGCTGGAACCTTGTTAAGTGCATTTTTTATGAGTATGAAAATGGACTGTTTTCTTAGATTCAACAAGTGAACCTTGTTTCATGGCCACAACTTCTTTTGCTGCCTTTTCTTCCTCCCAAGGCCCTTGGAACATCCCAGGTGTCCAGCCCGCAGACACTCAGAGCTGCCACACAGCTACATTTCCTCTCTGTGGAGCAAGCCTGAACCTCCCTACTTAGCTACTTACACATATTTTTTCTGATATTTTTCTGGTATTTTCCCACTCATCTTTCTTCCACAGCATGCACATTTCTGTGCCGGCCGCCCATCTGGAGTTTTATGCTTACTGTGTTTCATCTACAAATCGCACATGACAAGATCTCTGCCAATTCTCCTTGCCACAGCCGTCTATGGATCTTTTATCTTTACTTGGTGCCTGCCACATTTCAGAGCCATTTCAACACTGTTTCTTTTTTCTTTTTTGTAGAAAATAGATTTTTTTTCATACAATGTATTCTGTTTTTCACTCCCCCAACTCCTCCCAGTTCCTTCCTCTCCCTTCCCCTCCCATCTGAATCCATATCCTTTCCGTATCTCAGAAATAAAAATAAAATAAGATAAAATAAAAATTTGGAATAGAACAATACAAACAAAGAAAAGAAAAAACCAGCTCCCCCACAAGAAACATACAGATAGATGAAGAGACACAGGCCCATGAGCGGCAGCAGGCGGCCACCGCAAAACAAACTTCACAGCGTCTTTGGAGGTTCTTTTGTCTCATAATGCTGTGTGAGAGCATTTCTTTTTAAACTTTACAGGTCCTCTAAGTACGCATTATAGCTCCCGCTTTTGTGTTATTATGGGCTCTCTCACTATTTCTTAAGCTCTTTCTGTATTCAAGTCTTTCTTTAACTTCCGAATTCTATACGTGCGCTCTATTTTCTGTTCCGTTAGGGAAGGATTGCACATGTTTTCAATGAGGACAAAGGAAGAAAATTCACAAACAAAAAGCAACAAAGGATGGACGCCCGCGCTATAAAAACCCTGCCCACAGGGCCCTCTACATCCCCTGAACAGACATAGGTGTTCCGTGTCACCATACGGTGTCATCTTGTGGTAACCAGTAGCTTTCTTCACACATTGGGGCTAGCGATTCCGAATTGGACCTATGATAAACAAAGAAGGTAAATTAGATAATTTTGAACTTTGTCAAAAGTCAAAGCTTTTATGTATCAGAGTAAGGAGAATATAACCCACAAATAGAAGAGAGTAATATTTACAAGCAATTTACCTAATAATCATTATATCTACTGTACTAAGAGCTCCTGCAACTCATCAAGAAATACTTACTGCCTGTCCACACCTTTGGCCCATTTTCTAGCGGGCTTTCTTTATTGTTGAGTTTTAGACAGCATGTATCTATTGCAGCTTCCATTCTTTGGTTACATATTTGACTTGAAATTATTGTCTCACAGCCTGCAGCATCTTCATCCTCTTCATAGAATCTGTGCACTGAAGGAGGGTTTGGGTTTGATGTGCTCCAAATATTTTTCACTCTTCATTGTCCAAGAAAGCCTTGTTTATCCTAGGATCTGAATTTTCTTCCATTTTCCAATTCTTTTATGGTTGACATGCTACATTTAAAGCTCTGAGGTATTGCATTATTTCTTGTACAGACTACAAGACTTTTTTCACGGTGGATGCTCAGTTGCGGCAACAGCACTGCCTGAGATCACCGTTCTCACACTGAGATGGGAACAATTTGGGCAGACAGTGTGGGTAGATGCCTTGTTTTTCTCTTCTTCCATGGTGCCACATCACAACCTCTTAATTAATATAGGTATCGAGTAAGCCTAGATATACAGTAGACTGTTTTCTTTCACTTTAAGAGGTTTTAAAAATGTAATTTAGAGTTTGTAGCTTTGTGTGCACATTTTAGAATAAACTAAGGCCATAATGTCATAAGGCCAGAGAAACTGGGTTCCAGTGTCAGTGAAGGATGGCAACAGCAGAGACAGTAATAAGATAGATGCACGTATTAGCAATGATTAAAGGTGCTCAGGAAAACCCTGCATGGCTTTCTTCTCAGACCTCTTTATATCTGGGCTTCTGCCAGAAGGTGCTGTACACTGCATCTACCCACGGTAATCCTCCCAGGAAGTTGTCACTTGACTATTCTTGTCTTAAAGAGATCCTGGACTCTATGATTTTGTTTCTGATGAGAATTTTTTGATATTCAATCTACAGTTGATGTATTATTTATCTTAACCTACTTCCAAGATTTTTCTTGGTAATTTTCAAAACCTCAGAAGCTTCACCATCCCAGAGGGAGGTCTCTTAATTGACCCCAGATTCAATCAAGTTGATAGCCAATATTAACCATTATGCTTTGTAATTTAAAATCTTACTCAACTAGTCAGTTCAAGTGACTTCGAAATTGTGGGTGTTTGTGTTTTGTCTCAAGACGGGGTCTATCTTGGTTGAATCTCCAAGTTTTTTCTGTTCTGTGTCATGTTTTGCACATGTCAGTTATCTTACTGGTTAATTGTGATGGTCAGGACACCTATGCGCTTTCTTCTTTTCTGTGCAGTAACTTTCTCAGTTACAGGGAAGTGGTGCTGAGATTCCCAGCAGTCATCATGGGTGATATTCAGGAGCATTGCATCTGCCTGGGCACAGATCTTTCATTTTTGTGTTAAGTTCCTTTCTCTCTTTGTGCATTTTATTTCCATTTAACCAACTCTATTAGATGTATAACAGCACTTCTCATTTTAATAAGAACATTGATGTGTACACTGTATATATTTTTTCATATCCCTTTATATTTGTAATACTTCTGATTTTGATCTGAGTCTCTCTTGTGGTGTTTAGAGTTGGACCTTGCTTTAAAATCCACTCTGTGAACCTTGGTCCTTTCATAAGTTGTAGGCAGAGGCTGCTTGTTTGTTCCTGGCTTCCCAGACCAAAAATAATTACACAGGAACTATATTAATTATAACACTATTTGGCCTATTAGCTTAAGCTTCTTATTAACTAACTCTTACATCTTAAGTTAACCCATTCCTATTAGTTTACATTTTACCACGAGGCTCATGGTTTACTGGTAAGTTTCCAGGGTACCTGTCTCCTTCGGCAGCTACATGGTGTCTCCTTGATTCCACCTACTCTCCCTCTCTACATCTCAACGTCTCTGATTTTCTGCCTGGCTTTACTCTGTTAAGCTATTGGCCAAAAGCAGCTTCTTTATTAACCAATGGCAATCAAACATATTCACAGCATACAGAGGGGAATCCCACATAAATCAGTGTGCATGGCTTTCTTCCTCAGAAGTTAATTTCCGACATTTGGAGTCTGTTGCTTCATCTTCCATCCTTCATTTCTCTCCTGTAGTTTCGACCCATTTTTTCTCTTTCTCTAACTTTATGTGTCCTATGGAAATGCTTTACTTTAAGCTTGTATGCAGAGCTGATGAGTATGCCTTGGTATGCTTTTCAGGGTCATTGCTCTGGGCTTTATGGTGTATGCATGGGTCATGGCACTGTGTGTCTTACTATCGTCATGTCCTTCTCTGCTTTAAGCATGAGAACAAGACATTCCAGGCCTCACTACCTTTTTCACTTTCACATACCATTGTCTGGACTTTTTTCATTCTTACTTTGTTTAATCATTAAATTGATTTATGAAATTATTGATAAGAATGGAAGGGCCAATTCATTTGCTCATACTTTTGCTTTTCCCAATGTTTCATTGTCTTTTCCATTACTCCAAACTTCCCATAATAGTTGTCATTTGCATTCTGTTTGGCTAACTTCCCTAGACAGTCTTTAGAACAGGCTTAATGGCACCAAAATTCTTACAGTTCTCTCTTCTCTAACTATATCTCTTTTTTCTTTCTCCCTGAAAAACAAACACACCAGATCTAATTCTCACTTGAAACTTCTTTCATTTCCAGGCTTCAGAAATTCCTGCTCTGTGTTTTTGGCCTCCATGATTTGGTATCTGAGAAGAATATGATTGATATTTAAATCTGTTTCCCTGTTGTTATTGTTTTACTTCTTGTTGGCTACTTTCAAATATAGTCTTTTAAAATGATTTTTTATTTGTTTCATTTATTTATTTTTACCTGCTTGTGTGTCTGTGTGAGGGTGCCAGATCCCCTGGAACTGGAGTTGCAAACAATTGTAGCTGCCATGTGGATACTAGAAATTGAACCTGGGTTCTCTAGAAGAGCAACCAGCAACCTCTGAGCCATCTCTCCAGCCCCTCAAGTATATTCTTCATCTATACTTTTCAAAACCCTTTTCTGGTTGTGTTTTTTATTTTATATCTCTTTGAGACAAAGTTTCTCTGTGTAACCCTGACTGGCCTGCAACTCATTAAATAGACCAGGTTGGCCTTGAACTCACAGAGATCCACCTGCCTCTGCATCCCAAGTGCTGAGCTGAAAGGTGAGCACCACTAAACTCAGCTACTTTTCAAAAGTTTAATATCGTTAATATGCATTTTTTGTATTTGAGACATGGCTCATGTATTCCGGAACAGGAGGATGTGTCGTGGCATTTCAATTGTATTTTAATGAGAAAAACTTGCCTGGGGGTCAGGAGAGCAACACAGCCTCGGTCTCAGTCTGAAATGGTGATCTTGCCTCCAGGAATCTTAGAATGAGACGGTGTCTGAGAGCTGTCTCCTCCTGTTTTATAATCCTCTCTAGTTCTGGGATTAAAGGCATGCATCACCCAGTTTCTATGGCAACTAGTCTGGCTACTGGGATTAAAGGTGTGTGTTACCACTGCTTGGCTGTAAGGCTGACCAGTGCAGCTGTTTTGCTCTCTCGATCCCCAGTCAACTTTTATTTATTAAAATACAAATGAAATGCCACTGCAAGAATGACTGAGATCCTGTTCTTCCCGTCTCCATCTCCCACACGCTGGGATTACAGGTGTGTGACAGCACACCTGGGTTACGTGGTGCTGAGATGGAGCCTTGTCCTTGGTGGCAAACACTCTACTCACTAAATGGCACTCCCGGCTCCTATTATTATGGATTGTGATGCTATTTGAGTTTATTTTTATTTTTAACCCTGGGGGTGCTGTAGATTGGTGGGTTTTGTAAGTTTTAGAATTTTTCAGCTGTTATTTTTTTTTAAGTTCCATTTTCCCAATGGCATCTCTCTCTTCTCCTGGGACTTCAGTGGTGATGTTTTTGGAATCCCTGTTATTACCTAAGGCCTCTGAGGCTTGGCTTTTTTTTTTTCAGTAAGTGTTGTCTCTTGTGCAGACAGGGCAGCTTCCATCAATGTGTTTTCGCTGGTTCTATTCTCTGGCATTTTCCTTATTTTTCAGTTCTGCAATGACTTGGTGATTTTTTTAGTTGTTTCTATTTCTATGGTGAGCTTTTCTGCTTTAGTTTCTTTATATACATTAATATAGATTATAAAATTTCATACATGAATACAATATGCCAACATGTTTTGATACTTAACTCTTTCTTTTTTAATTCCTTTCCTAACTCCTCCCAAATTTATCTTCGACCTCTACTATTTGCCAGCTTTGTGTTCTCTTTTTTAAATAGCTGGTTAATTACAATTTGTGCTGCCCATGGGGTTACTCATGGAGCATGGTTCATCTTCCAGGGACCATACCCTTAAAGAAAACCAATTCTTCTTCCCAGCCATCAATGGTCAATAGCTTGTCAATTAGGAGGGGGGCTCCTGAGACCCTTTCTCCTCTGTGATAGAATTTTGACTGCCTTGATTCTGTGAGAATATTACAGCTCTGAGCTCAAGAGTGTAGAGATACTGTCATAATTAGATGGTACTGTTTTGGTCAAGTATTTCCTAACCCCTGGCTCTCACAACTTTTCTGTCCTTTCTCCCAAGATTGTCACTTGGGCTGTGCTGGGAGGAGTAGGATGCCGACTTTCCATCTGTGTCTGAGTACTCTACAGATGCTATTCTTTGCTCAGTGACCAATTGTAAGTGTCTGCATTAACTGTCACATACTGCACAAGGGGAGTTCTCTGATGAGGTCTGAGAGCTGCACTAATCTATGGGTACAGAGACACAAATTTAAAGTATAATTTGATACTTTGTCAGTTTGGCAAACTAATGACAGTAACTCCATCCTCAGGGCTATAAGGGATCCGACCACAGGTTCCTATCCAAATCCAAGTTTCAGGAAGGTGTTTTCTCAGGTGGAGCTGGCCCTAAATCCAGTCAGAAAGTAATTGGTTATTCCTGGAACATTCATGACACAACTATACCCATGGACATATTTTGCCATTAAGGTCATTATTACAGTTCTCAGGGTCTCCAACAGGGTAATGCAGTTGATGATTGCACACCCTCCCATCAGTCTAGCCAGTACTAACAAACGTAGCCAATAGGGAAGGAAGCTTTCTGGTTAGTATCAATTTCATGTATCTATGATCAATAGCTAGAGTGTGTGGTGCCTTCAATAATAGGGTCTTACCATCAGGTTCTGGTAGAAATACAAGAGCAATGGCAATAACCCATAATGTTTTGGAGGTCTCTGGGACAACTCAAGGGAGGTATACCAACACCTGGCACTGAAATATTTTATCAAATGTGTGGTGTGGTGTGTGTTTGTGTGTTGCTAATTAAATATTAATAGACATTTAATTTATTAATTGTTATTGATTTTTGTTTAATGTACGTGCATATATTCATCGACAGATTCTTTTTAATTAAAATAGGTTTTTTCATATAATATATTCTGATGGGTTTTCCTCCCAACTCTTCCCAGATCCTCTCCTTTCCCCACCCACACAAACTTACACACTTCTTTTTTCTCTCTTAATAGAAAACAAACAATTTCAAATAATAATGCTAAAATAAAAATAGATAAAATAAAAGCAAACAAGACAGAATAGGACATAATAAACATGCAGAAGGAAAAGAACCAAAGAAAAGCAACAAGAAACAGATATGGTTGCAATGACACATATTTGCAACACACAGAAATTCCATAAAAACACAAAACTAGGAACCATAATATATATGCAAAGGATCTGTAATGTTAAGAAAAATAAAAGTCTCTGACAAAGCATTATGAGACAAAAAAAACTTCAAAAATGCCATTGAGTTCATTTAATGTTGACTAGCTGGGCATTGAGTCTGGCCTTAAAAGTGATTTGTATACACAGTAGGACACCATCAAAAAAACTAATTTTTCATTTGTGAGTTGTTATCAATTGGAAATAGCATCTAGGCTAGGATGCTCATTTCCACTCTCAATGTGGGACCCTATCTGACCCAGACCTGCGCAGCCTCTGTGCATGCTGCCCTAGTCTCTGAGTTCATACATGCATTCATCCTGCTGAGCTTAGGTCTTTTATTCTTCAGGTCTTCCATCCCCAGTGGCTCTTACAATCTTTCTGCCTTTCTTCTATAGGGTTCCCTGAACCCAGGGGGGAGGGGTTTGGTGGAGATACTGAGTATTCCAAGGTCTTTCACCCTCTGCATATTTTTCAGCTACAGGTCTCTGTATTTGTTCCCATCAGCTGCTGGAGGAAGCTTCTCTGATGATGGCAAAGCAAGGCACATATCTATGAGCATAGCAGAATGCCATTAGGAACCACTTTATTGTTATGTTACTTCAGCAGAAAAGTAGTATTTGGTTTTCCCCTAGGTCCCTGACCTATCTAATCTCAGGTACTTGGCCACCTGAACAGTGTCAGATATAGGTTCCATCTCATGGTCTTAAATCTCATCAGATACTGGTTAGTTGGTCCCACAAGCTTTGTGCCACTATTGCACTAATGCATCTCACAGGCAGGTTACCATTGTACAGTGAAGAATTTGTAGTTGAGTTGGTGTTTACCTTTCTTCTTTAATAGAGTTTACATCCTGATCCACAGGCAAGAGACAAAGATATACATACATACAGACAGACAGACACACACACACAAACATACATAGAGAGAGAGAGAGACAAAGAGAGAGAGAGCGAGAGCACACTGGGTCTAGTGCAGACTTTATACCTAGTGACATACTTCCTCCCACTTGGCTACAACTTCAAATCCTTTCTAAGCAGTCTACCAACAGAAAACCAAACATTTAAATATATGAGCCTATGGGCATGTCTTGGGGTTTCTATTGCTGTGAATTGACACCATGACCATGGCAATTCTTATAAAGGAAAACATTTAATTGGGCTTGCTTACAGTTCAGAGGTTTGTCCATTATCATCGTCTGGGAAGCATGGTAGTATGCAGGCCAACATGGTCTTACCTAAGTAACTGAAAGTTCTAATATCTTAATTTCTAGACAGCAGTAAGAGACATTGAGCCACTAATTCTGGCTTGAGCTTCTGAGACCTCAAAGCCTCCCCAGTGACACATCTCCTACAACAAGGCCACACCTCCTAACAGTGTCACTCCCTATGAGCCCAAGGAAGCCATTTCCTACCAAACCACCCCAGGTTGTCATTCTTATTTAAACCACCACAAGGGGTGACACATACTGTCATTCCTGAAAGATCTGGACCCTAGTCATCCTGTCTGGATGGTTGTAGTTTTCTGTTGGCTTTAATCACAGGACATGGTAACACCAAAAGACAAGCTGAATATCACATGTATTGCAAACATAATAGACCTATCCCTCCCCATCTTCACTGTGGTGAAGAACTCCAATCTCCATGCCCTTGTAATCTGGATCAATCCCCATTCCTAACACTGCAATTCCTTTCCTGGTCTGCTGGCTTAAGGCATCAAAGTTCAATGTGGCAAGGGGAGAGTCTAGCTTCCAATTCAATGGAATGTTTGCTGTGTCTCCTAGCAGGAGCACTCCATTCTCAGGAGCCAAAACTTCTGAACCAGAAGAACTCAAGTTTACAGGAAAAGGAAGTAGGCTCCATGGGCCAAGATTCCCTATTGGCACTATCCAATGTAGCATTTCTTTCATTTGTTCAAGAACGTTTCTGCTCACACATAAGGAACAAAGCATAGTAGGCTTCTTATCCATTTTGTTCCTGAAAACAACATTGATTTTGCAGTGCCAAAGCTCCACATGTGTCATGCCACCCTGAAGATAATATTGCCTGCACTGTCATCCTCTATGTCCAGTCTGTCTTCTGCATGGGCCAAAAGGAAGAACTGAAAGGAGATGTGGCAGGATCCACCACCCCTGTATCTTTCAAGTCCTTGATGATCACCTAATTTCTATAATTCCTCCAGGGATTTGATATTGGTTTTGGTCCCCTCTTTTCCCTGATAGTGACAACTCCAACAGCTTTCATTTGGCCTTTTCAACTGTAAGGTCCTCACTTCATAAGTCACAGAGCCAGTGTGGAAATTCTGCCAGCCTCTAAGAGTATCTGTTCTGGAAGTAGGGAAATAACCATAGAACGAGCTGAGGGATCCACTAGACGTACTGTAAGTCAGACTTCAGCCAAAATGCCATTAATCACCTGACTTTCATAAGTCATCGCTTTAATTGGAGGTCACAGTGCTTTGGGGCTCTCCAGAATCAGCGTCAGTTCAGAAATAGTTTCTGATAGACCTTGGGAGCTCTGATTGTTTCATTTCCCCCAGTGTAGTTATCCTAGTAAAAGGTCATAGTTCTCTCTGGGAAGGGATGGGAAAGAGGCTAACAGTTAAACTCTTAGTTATTTTAGCAAGGTCCCTTCTCAAGGGGAGTTGGCCTTCCCTTCATTCAAGGGGTTCTGGGTCCCTAAACTGACTCAAGTCTGGAAACTGGCTTATGAACTAAGATTCTCTATTGCTATGATCCAATGTAGAGTTTCTTTTCACTTGTTCAAGATTTTTTTTCTGCTTATACAGATAAAAGAAAAACATACTAGGGTCCTTGTCTATTTCATTTCTGAAAACAACATGATTGGTTAGCCAGTTCCAAAGGTCTGTTCAAGTCATGCCACCATAAAGATCACTTTGCCTGTGTTGCTCATTACAAGGCAGACATTATGGAAATTGCGTTGCCCATGCTCCCCATTACAATAACTATGTTCACCCTGGCCCCGATGATTCAGTGCTGACACCTGGCTCCTGACTCTCTGGGTCCCAATCAAATCAATTGCATTTAATTCATTCAGTTGAACAGCAGTGTCTCCAACCCTAAGGTCTGGCACAAGAAGAAGGGCAACACAAAGCTCTTCAAATGTGCTGGTGCCCTTGTCACCATTTTATATCTCATGGCATTAGTGAGGGGCATGTGCTCTGCGCCTTCTCACTGTGGAGGACTAGGATTGACACAGTGCACCCACTCAAGCCCTGCAGTTTCCCTGAGTCTTAAAATCCCTTTGTCAGCCCTAAGCCAAGGGATATCTGGCATCTCCAACTCCTTTGCAGTAGGCCAGCTTTTGATAAACACTTCATTCAACCATCCAATCTATCTTTTGACACTCTACATGGTGTGAGCTTCTTTTGTTTACATACAAACATATTTTTATTTATGAATAGTGTCAAAATAATCACTATATTAAGTGAGAGAGCAATATAAAAATTTTAGTTTACATAATGATAATATAGAATATATGTATATTTAAAGGGAATATATTAGTACTAGATCTATATTAAACCTAGAATCTCCACTTAGTGGGACCATACAGGTAAACTCAGTCTGACCTAGTTTATGATTCTTCTACCACTATCCAGCATCCTTAAAATCCATTCCCCCATGTATTCCCCAGACTTCTACTTGAATGAATTATCAAAACCATTAATCTCCTTAGGGGTGTAATGCTCATGGACTTTACTTTCTATCTCCCCTCTAGTATCCTTCTTAGACTTGATTCTGATATAGATCTAGAGGCAAGTATTGGTGTGTGTGTGTGTGTGTGTGTGTGTGTGTGTGTGTGTGTGTGTGTAAATACTGAGGTACAGCAGAATTGTCTTGCTGGCCATCTCCTTCAAGGAAAGTTACTGCAAGCTGTGAAACTGGCAGACAATAAAGGATTAATTTACTCAGCCAAAGGTGGGGAGGGCAATACTGCAGGGGATAGAGCTGTATCCTCTACTAAGGATGGAGAGACTACTTCATCAGGTGAGATAAAACCTTCAGTACCTGAGGGTTTAAAGTTCTCAGTCTCAGCAGTGTCCTCCCACATATCTCCTTTCCATGTGAGAGGATTCTATCCTTAACTATCGCTGTCCTAACTTTAGCCACAGACACACACTTCAAGGCTGGGACTTAAATCTTCACTATAATCCATCCAACATGACAGCTTGATTTTAATTTCCTGCAACTTGAGCTCTATGGCAGCTAAAGAGAAGATTCTCTTCTGGGGCACACTTAGAAAACTTTAGATTGTTTATATAAATTGGGAGCCAGTTCTCTTTTTTTGTTGTTGAGTTTATACTTTTCCATTGTCAGTTTGTTTAGCGCTTCTAGCAGCAACCTACCAGCATTGTGGATTTTATAATTTATCCACAAATTGTCAGTTTTATACATACAGTTAGTAAACTGCTTCTTACCTACAGCAAGCCCTTCAAATATTTCTAACCATGGGCTGTCTGTGTTCTCCATGCTGCTAGGGGACTCTTCAGTAGCTATAGTTGTAAGAGAGTTGCAAAACATATTATAAATACTTTTAAAAAATATTCCTTCAATTCTGCTTCTCAAGAGCCACACCTGGCACTACACACTGTATTAGTCACGGATCTCTAAAGGATATAAATATAATCAATTGTATATTATGGATCTATAATAATATATATGTTAAAAAGGAGATTTATTTTTGGTCTGAATATTTCAACAATGGCTGTCTCCTGATATAAAGCCAAGGTCTGGTAGTTGTTCAGTGCACAAGACTAAATATCTCATCAGTACCAATCTGATGCTGGAGTCCTAGGAAAGTCTTAGAGAGTTTCCAGTCTTCAGTCTATATTCAAATCTAGACGATTTGGGTTCTAGCGCTAGTGAAGTATGCCCCGGCAATAGGACAGATGAGCTTGCCAGCAAGAATGAGCACCATCAGGCAAAACCCAATAACTCTTTTCATTTCCTTTTAGTTGAGTAAAGAGGGAGAACACAGAATGGGAAAAAAATCTTTGCAAGCTATTCATATGACAGAGGGTTATTATCTAAGAATATAAAGAACTTTTTCTTAAAAAAGGATAAGCAACAAGAAAACAAATAGCCCAATTAAAATGGTCATGGAAATAATAGAGATAAAACATAAGTGGTGGAGCAATATTTTTAAAGGTGTTCAGAATCCTTATTCCTCAGGGAAACTCAAATTAAAACTTCTTTGAGATGTCATATATACATATATGTTTATATATATAAAATAAAACAGATGACAGCAGGTGACAATGATGCAGGGAAATGGGAACATTTATTCATTGCTGGTGGGCATGAAAACTAGTGCAGCAACTTTGGAAATCAGTGGGGAGTTTCCTCAGAAAGCTGCAAATAGATCTACAACAAGATGCAGCTATGCCACTCTGGGACATGTACTCAGAGGAATCTATAGATCTCATTGCAGAAACTATCTGCTTCTCCGTGTTCAGAGTGGCTCTACTCACAATAGCCAGAAATGGGCACAGCCTAGATGCCAATCAACAGGGGAATGGGTAATGAAAATGCGGTACAGTTATACAATGAAATGGTATTCAGTAGTTAAAAATAAAATTTGCAGGTAAATGAACGAAACTGTAAACAGTCAGTCTGAGTGAGATAATCGAATAAGAAAGACAAACACAGCATGTTAGATATTAGATTTTAACCTTTAGATATATATGCATCATTTGGAATATCCACAAGGGTTACATAGCTACTAAGGGACAATGCTGTAGGATGGTATCTTTCAAGGATGGGTAAATAAAATACAGTGTTATAAAAGGGGGAGGGGAAAGGGAACAGGAGGTGGAGGATGAGAGGATGGGGTAGAGGAGGGAACTTGGGGAGGGATAACTAATACTAAAGGTGTTTGTTAAACTAGGTGGAAACCTACTCCTATAGAAGCTTCCTAAATTATGTATAAATATATGTGTATATATATGTGTGTGTGTGAGTTATATATATATATATATAATAGAACACACATACATATAATATATATTAATACCCACATGCGCGCACACACACACATATGTATGTATATATATGAGTTCAATCAAGTTATCCTATAATGGAGGATTAATACCTCAACTAGACACCATTCACTACCAAATAATAATATTACCAAGAATTAGTTATCTCTCTTGGAGGAGCTGTTGACCAATGAGTTCCAGGTATTACAGGTTATTTACAACGTTGTTGATTACTATCCAGGACTTTATAATAAGGCCCAAGAAGACAATGCATATTTGAGTCATAGACCTACTACAAGGAAATAACATCAAAACAACTCCTAATGTTTTGTGGAGCAGTGCATTGCTCCAAACTCTTTTTTCAGTAGCTGCTAATGAACACAGATAGAACTCATCAGCATAGAGACTAAGAGGCTTCAAATGCTCAGCCCTAAATGGGAAGACTCTATCTCACTTTTCCCTTCAAGCTTTAGGATCTTTGAGGAAGAACAGGTGGCAAGATGTTCAGAAACAGAGGCAGTAAAGCTTCAAGAAAATGGTGTTTTCTAAATACAGCATGGCAGATGGCCTATGATTTCATAGAGATTATGGTAATATGCACAAGGCCCATGTAAGCTCAAGACATACAAAACTGTAGTAAGAAGGAAAGAAAGTGGGTATGAAGTCCCACCCCTACCTGAGAAGCTATTGACATTTGATTAATATTGGAAGTACAAAGTTGGTTTTCTTTAATAGTTAACATATGGTGTAGTAACCATATTCCAGGACAGGCACAATGCCTAAAAGTAGGTGGCCAACATAAACTGGACTTAAAGTGGCGTGGAGAGGGAGAGGAGGGGGAGGTAGAGGAAGGAAAGGGAGAGATTAAGGGACGAAGGGAGAGAAAATAAAGTTGGTTGGGTAAGAGTTGGGGTGGATCTTGGAGGAGTTGGAAGAGGAGATGAGTATGATCAAAATACATTATATGAAATTCTCCAATAATGAATGAATGTATTATTAAAGCATTTAAAAACAAACAAAATGGACTAGCTATATTAATTTCAGACTGATAAACTTAGAACAAAAATGATCAAGCATAAAAAGAATGATATATCATCATAAAGGGTCTAATTTACTGAGAGCATCCCAATTTTTAACTACACATTGCTTGCAACATTGCCAAAACAAGAGCTGACTGAACCTCAAAGAGAAAAAGATGAGTTTACTGTTCCAGCTGGAGCCTATAGTCTCTTAGTAGTGAACCGATCCAGCAGTGAGAAAATCAGTGAGGACTGAAATGAATTGAACATCACCATCAATCAACAGTATCTAATTGACATTTATAGAATAATTCATTCAGCAACAGCAGATTGAACAATCTTCCAATTTTACATACTTACCTTCACAAAAACAGATCATATTCTGGAGCCATAAAACATATTTAATGCATTTAAAATAATAAAACCAAAATTGTAATGTGTCTATATTGGTTTTTTGTAACATTCAATTGAGTAATGGATCCAGGCATTGGGTATCATTAGTGAATTTAGAAAAAGAAAATAATCTAGCTACAATCAGCATGAGAGGCCAAAGCACAACTTGTTGTCAGATAGATTGAACTGAGTCTCTAGATCCAGCTGCTCTTTTGCAGAATGTAAACAAGGCAGGGAATTGTGTTGAGATGCACAATGCCTTTGTGACATAAACAGGAGGAAACTCCTACAAGCAGAGGAGCTCAGATTCTTTAATAGCTCAGTTCAGAGAAAGAGATGGAGGAGCTATCCTAAGAGTAAAAGCTAACAACAGCTTGGAAAACTAAACAGACTGATAGTATAGTCTTGAGTGTATATACTTGGATGGCAAAGCTGGGAAGAAATGCAAAGGAACACCTATTACAAAAATCAACATGCTTTAGAAAAAAATTAGCATTCCTTTAGAGAAAAGGGCTGCCTGTGCTTTGGGAGAAGCTTTAAGGAGTTGTTTCAAAGTATTGTTTCCCAGATAACTTCTGTGACAAGCATTTGACTTGCAATCATAGTAAACTTATCTGAACATTTGTTCTGGCCTGGTGTCATTTAGAAAAACAAATCAATCAATGCACACAGAAACTCAAGCAATATAGAGTGGCGAATATGTCCAGAACCTAGAAGGGCAGAAAGTACATTAAGTGTGGAAACTGGGATTCTCTTTTGTTCTCTCCTGGCCATAAGCAAGTGTAGCACCTCACAATGAGTTTCCCAGTCTTTGGCTTCTCTGCTCAGCCCCAACATTTATCACAAATGTCACTTCTGGAAAGATGACAGAGGAATCTGAGTGGTGCTGGTGAGCCAGCAAAGTGTTCCTCTCCAGGTTAGGTGTGCAGAAGCTAAACAAAGACTGGAGTCTGGCTGGGTTCACCTTCTCGCATTCCTGTGTGTTCCAGAGAGAAGATGGTATCTCCAGAATACTCTCCTTTTTGTTGAGTGTTTCTTGGTTTCTTGACTTACAATAGCCTGGCATTCTCTTCATATTGTTCGATGAATTTCTGGGGTTTATAATACTACTGTTTGTGAATTTTAAAATGCCAAGTTGTGTGATATCAAAGCAATCTTTTCGTTAAATTTGAGGGTCCCTGGGTTAATCAGAAAACACTGTATTAGTCAATACTTACTGACCAAATGCTTGACTGTATAAATTATTACCTAACAGGATCCAATCTATTTAAAAAGAATAAGTAATTCCAGCCTCAGTGAGATGGCATTTGACAAGGAAAGCCTTGGAAGGAACCTCTTGTGTGTGAGTCTTGCATGTTAGATACAGCCTTGACCGCTCATGGTCAAACACATCAACGCTGCTTCTTGGTATAGATTTGACAATGGATATCCATTGTATATGGGAATATGTTCATATTCATGCTTCCTGTGTACCAGTCATCAAAATGCAACATTATTATCATGCTATCAGAGAATTGTCAAGCCATGGGATTTGAGTGGCTATCAGTCATGGAAATGGATAGCTGCAGAGTCGTGATAGTTAAACACTGTGTTTGCAGACAAGCCTGGCTTTGCATCTGCAGAATATTAAAACCCCAGGTATTCTCTCTGGAAATATTGGCCTTGATCCAAATTTTTTGTGACTACAAATTATTAAGTTCTACAAATTAACAGATTCAGTCATAATGTCTTAAAGATGTGATTGGGGATGTCGGAGCACTCTTCTTGGGCAAACTGAGAAGACCAAGTTTGTGTATGGCTAGGGTTGGAATATCCCATTGTTTTAGGAAGTTTCTTCTGAACTAATGCATTCAAGGGACCGAGAAGAATGACAGTATTAAGTATGTATTTGGTATTAGCCACATTACACATTATTTGCTTTTTATATGTCATTGACAGCATGTGGCATCAGCCCCATCTTAGTTATTAGGATTGAGAGTAATTTTCTGTCAAAATTACACTGGTAGATTTCATAGCCAGCCTAACTGCCTATCTGTGTGTTCATATACATGTATGTACATGTGTATGTATGCATGTGTTTGTGTACCAAAGCTCTGAGATTTAAAAATATTTTATTATATGTTTAATTGACTTGGAGTAATTATACATATTAATAGGGTAGGGTGTGATATTTCAATAGATATATACAATGTGTAATGAACAGATCAGAGTAATTAGCATATCTTTAATTTCATACTTATGTGTTGAGAAATTCAAAAACTTCTTAGCCCTTTTGAGATATTCTTGCAATTGTTGTTAATCATAGTTATCCTGCAATGCTTCAGAAATTAAAGTTATTCCTTCTATCCAACTGTACCTGCTTGTTGCCCATCCTTTTTCCATTATTCATCTGTATCCTTCCAAAGTTCTGCTCATTATTGTTCTATTCTCTGCTTGCACCATAGCTTATGGGAAGTCTTGATACATAATGAGGACAGTTGGGGCAGTAGCGAGGTCATGGAGTTTTCTTTTATCCCTTCTGAGTCCCATCTCAGTGACTTTCTCTGTCTAATCACTAGGACTGCTACAGTCTAGACAGGATAATACAAGCAGGCTTCATCTAAATAACGAAGTTTGAAAATAGTATTCTGTTGACTTATTTAGGATGAAAGTATTCACATAATATTACACTTTCCCCCTCCAAATTTCTGGGCCATTCGGGGAGAATGTATAGAAACAGATCTATGGTTCTGAATATTATAGTCATCCGCTTCCCTTGGAACATTTAGACAAGTGGTTCTCAACCTGTGGTTCTTTATCCCCGGGTCGTCACATATCAGATATCCCTGCAAATGAGATATTTAAATTACGATTCGCAACAGTAGCAAAATTACAGTTCATAAAGTAGCAACAAAATAATTTTATGGTCGGGGGTTACCACAATATGAGAAATTGTATTAAAGGGTCACAGAATTAGCAAAGTTGAGAATGACTGATTTAGACCATAAGCCCGGAGGGTTGGAACAACACCGTGTCCATTTTGTGAGCTGATGACTGCCATGTGAAGGAAGCTAAGAGAGTTATATGTTTTTTCTGTTTTTTCATGTTTTCTTTCTTTCTTTCTTTCTTTCTTTCTTTCTTTTTTTCTTTCTTTCTTTCTTTTTCGAGACAGGGTTTCTCTGTAGCTTTGGAACCTGTTCTGGGACAGCTCTTATAGACCAGGCTAGCCTCTAACTCACAGAGTGCTGGAATTAAAGGCGTGTGCCACCATCACCCAGCGGAAGCAATGGTTTTTACATAAGACTCAAATAAAGGAGGTGCTTAGAAAGTTTCCTAATTCAAATATGGAGCAGTGATATGAGAATATCTGGGAAGAAGCTGGCTTGCATGTCTCCCCAAATCTTTTCATACTGAGAGAAAGAAGAGAAGACCCTAGAAGTTCAAGGCAGGAGCTCCCTTATAGCTGTACATTGCTTTCCTGGGATGTTGTGACTTGAGTCTTTCCCCACCATGGTTTGATCTTGTGAGCCAAAGAGCTCCTGCCTGTGTTTAACCAGTGATGATTGGACATTTGTCTTTTGCAAGTTCTACAATTGACCAACCACCCCATTTGTTCAAGATTCTACCATATTTAGCTGTGAAAGGCATATATCGCAAGGAAGTGTGCTACGGGCAGACTAAGATCACTGTATTTACAGTAGAAGAATTTTGGTTATTTTGTTTCCTCTTTGAATTTTCTGGAATGTCTCTTCATGTTCTTACACAGGGCTCTTAAATGAACCACACCATGATGTGCCAAGTCACATGAGGTTCTGAGGACATGCTCCACATGTGTTCTGGGATGCCATCCTAGCCTCCACTAGCCTCCATCCTCACCACATGTCTCTCTGTTTCACTTGTCTTCCTTGCCTAACACACCTCAACATCATAACTTTGTTACCTCATATGGGAATGGCACCACCAGCTTTGTCTTTAGAAGTCAGGTTAAGAGCACATGGTTTCTCACAAACTACATGGCTCTTTGTTATAGATAACTGAAATGTTAAACAACTCTATCTTCCTGTTGTTACTCTTGAGTTGACCTTCTTACTGTAAGCCAAAGACTACCTTATAAGGAGTAAGGTAAATAAACCAATGATCCTCTTGGGCTCTTTCTCTTCATAACAGATTCTCTCATGGTACTCAGGTAAGGATGCTGCTGCAGAGGAGCCTTTTGATGTGGGATTCCCTCTGTATGCTGTGAATATATTTTATTGCCATTGGTTAATAAAAAAGCTGCTTCTGGCCAATGACTTAACAGAGTAAAGCCAGGCAGGAAATTCAAACAGTGATATATAGACAGAATAGGTAGAGTCAAGGAGATACCACGTAGCTACCAAAGAAGACAGACATCCCCAGAAGATTGCCGGTAAGCCACGAGCCTCGTGGTAAGAAACAGAGTAATAGGAATGGGTTAATTTAAGATGTAAGAGCTAGTTAATAAGAAGCCTTAGCGTATAGGCCAAGCAGTGTTTTAATTGATATCTTTTCTGTGTTATTATCCAGGTCTGGGTGGGTGACCTGGAAATGAACAAGCAGTTTCTGCCTACAGCCTTTTATTTTTTTCTAAATATGTTTTCTTTTTCTGTTTATCCCTGGCTATTCTGAAACTTGCTGTGTAGACTAGGCTGGCCTTGAACCCAGAGGTCTTCCTACCTCTGCCTCCCTAGTGCTGGGATTAAAGGTATATGCCACCACCGCTCTGCTCTTCAGAGGAGTCTTAACCTCACCTGTCTTGGATGTGAATGTTGAATATGTGACTTCCTAAGGATCATGGACTTCTTATCTAGGTTCTGTTAGAATCACTTACCTAGATCTGTTTTGACAAACAGGATCCTTTCTGCTAGGCTGCAGTTTGCCTTTGCTCCTTTGTCAAAGCTCTCATTTTAAATTCTAGAGATAGAGCCTACATTACTACATTTCCTGCTAAGGAAATTCTTGCCATTCCAGAGCTGTCATTCGGCTCCTAACTGTTGGAGTGGTCACCTTGAGGCCATTGCTAGCTCTTAGTCCATCAGCTGTAGGATGGGAGGGATCATGACATAGATACCTGTACAAGATAGCAGCCACAGACTTTTAGCTCAGTGGTGACAAAAAGAACAAAACAAAAAAGCAGAGTCCACACACCTCAAGACTAGAACAGCTAATAAAATGATCAAATTTCAGAATTGTATGGATTCATGTGTATAATAAGCTGCAAATCTAGCAGTTTAGAAGTGCAGGTAATATGCTATATATTGACAAAAATAGTCAGAAGAAGTTGGGTTTGAAGTTGGGATTGCTTTTACTAGCTGACCTTGTGAAATTTGCACCATCTTTCTTTCCTGTAAAATGTAATGTGAGAAAACTTGACTTTGAGGTTGCCGTGAAGAATAATCTCTATGGCTGTCATAAGTGCCTGGAACACAATAGGGTCTTCATAACCACTGGTTTCTACCTTGGACTTAGCCACTTCATTCTCCTGTCTCTTTGTCCTCAGCTGTCACAACACACCATGATACAGCATGAAATGGACTTTTCAATCAATGATCAATTCTGCTTTGGATAGGGTACAAGCTGCTTGGATTTGGGTCCCCGGTAGCCTTTCATCAATTTCAGGTCTCTTATGTAATACAAACACATGATCAGAAATCTCCTACCTTAAACCTGAATCATCAATCTCACCACTAATGGGATATAGAAAAAAACGTTTTCCCCTGGAAGATCACAAAAAGGTCACAGTCTTGTTTTCCCCGATAGATTTTCTGTCATATTAAATACTAATGTTCGGCTGGGAGGAGAGATTACTGTCCTTCTGAGAATAATAGGCATTGCTGTAGCTGTGCTACCCAGCTCTTCAGCTGGGCTGTGAGCTCCAAATGTTTGTTGGCTTCTATCCTTTAGAACCACAGATGAACAAAAGCACACAGCATTCAGTTTGTGGAAAAGTCACTTTCAGTTAACATAGTTATCCATCCTTTATGTTAATTAACAATTTTGTCCTCTGTCCATCATCTCATTTTTCAGTCTACTCTCCACCCTGACATTTAAAAGTTGAACAAGTTACATTCAAAGGAAGCTTTTCAAGCTATTTTTCTACATGTGTTAATATATATATGAGATAGAGTTGTGTATGTATATTTGATATATAAAATGTTTTATTTAATTAGTTGCATGTATGTTGCTATATGTAAATGAAATTTTGTACTTTGAAGCCTGATATCTTCACTGTGTAACATCTATATATATCATTGTTTGTTTCAGTCAGAAAGGTAACTCCAGATCTTTGCTATCATAAGTCTGTCTGTATGTTACTGTGACTTTGTTCATGGGATATGTGCAGATACAGATCTAATTTCATTCATCTTCATGTGGACATCCAGTGCTCCAGATGTTTTCATTTCTCCAACTTATGTTTTTTTGGCATCTGTGTCAAACATTAAGTGGCTAAACTTATGTGTACTCATTTTTGGGTCTTCAATTTTGTTCTGTTGGTCTACATGTCTGTTTTTATGCCTGTACAGTACTGTTTTTACTACCATGGCTCTGTAATATATTTTAAAATCTGGAATGGTAATTCCTCCAGCATTGTGTTATGCCCACTAAGGATTTTTTCAACCCTCTGGTATCTTTTGTGGTTCTATTTGAATTTTAGGGTATTTTTCTCCTATATCTGTGAAGAATGAGATGTGGATTTTAACCGGGATTTCTCTTCATCTGTAAACAGCTTTTGGTAAAATGATAATTTTCACAGTATTCATTCGACCAATCCATAAGCATAAAACATCTTTCTCTCTTTTTCTGGTGTCTTTCTCCATCTCTTTCTTCATAGGTTTAAATATTTCATTGTAGAGGTCCTTCACTTAATTGGTTCAATTCATTCCTACATATTTTCCTTACTTTAAGACTATTGTGAATGGAAATGTGTCCATGGTATCCTCCTCTGTAAATTTGTTGTTGGTGTGTAGAAAAGCTATTGATTGGTGCAATCTGATTCCATATCCTACCACATTGTTGAAGCTTATTGTTTCTAGGAGTTTTCTGGTAGAAATTTTGTGGATCTCTAATGTATAGTATAATATCATCTACAAATACAGAGTTTGACTTCTTTCTCTGTTAGTATCCCTTTGATTTCTTTCTCTAGCCTTTTTGCTCCATATAGTACTAGTAGCATGAAATTAAAAAGGGTGGAAAGAGTAGAGTGAACATTCTTGTCTCATTCCTCAATTCCATGGGATTGCTTCAAACTTTTCTCCCTTTAGCATAATGTTGGCCATGGATTTCTTGTATATAGTTTTTATTGTGCTGTGTTCCCTCTAGCACTATATTTTGCAGTACTTTTATCATGAAGGCATGTTGGAGTTATTTTCAAAGGCTTTTTTCCCCACATCTATTGAGGTGATCATGTGATTTTTGTCATTAAGTCCTTTTCTGCTGCTTATTAAATTTATTGAATTGAATACATTGAATCATTTTGTATTTCAGTGATAGAGCCAGCTTGGTCATGGCGGATACTCTTTTTGATGTGTGTATGTATTCTGTTTATATTTTATTGAATTTTTTTGGTCTCAGTTCATTAGGGATACTGGCCTGTGGTTTTCTTTTTTGGTAGTTGTGTCTTTATCTGGTTTGCATGTTAAAGTAATACGGGCTCCATAAATGGAGCTTGCGTGTGCTCCCTATGTTGCTCTTTCTCTTTCTTCTTCCAAATTATTTTAAGAAGGGATGGTTATGGACCTTCTTTGAATATCTGGTAGAATAGCTGGTGAATTCATCTGGTCATGAACATTTTTAGCTGGAAAAATTTTTATTACTATTTCAGTCTTCTCATTTGTTATGGATATGTTTGTTATTTACTTCTTCTTGGTTTAATTTTGATGGTTTGTCTGGATCTCAAGATTCATCTATTTATTTTAGGTTTTCCAGCTTAACAGAGTGCATATTTTAAAAATATTCCTGTATGATATGTAGTATGAGGCACGGGCCTCATTCCCAGCGCCCGGCTAGCTTAACCCACGAAATAATTACACAGAAACTGTATTCATTATATTACTGCCTGGCCCATTATCTCTAGCCTCTTATTGGCTAACTCTCACATCTTGATTCAACCCATTTTTAATAATCTGTGCATCACCACGAGGTCGTGGCTTACGGGGAAAGATTCATCGTGTCTGACTTGGCAGCTTCATGGCAGTGGCTCTCTCTCTCTTCTTCCCAGCATTCTGTTCTCTTTTCCCCGCCTATCGAAGTCTGCCCTATTAAAAGGCCAAGGCAGCTTCTTTATTTAACCAATGAAAGCAACACAAATGCAGAAGGACCTCCTATACCATTTCCCCTTTAGAGTTAAATATTGTAACTGTAATTCTTGCTTGATAACTGTTTTGTTATATGTAATTTTACTATGTTAAAATGAAAGCCTTTCTTTTTTGTTTAAACAGAAAAAGGGGAAACGGTGTATGAAATCCTTCTGTATTTCTGTTGCTTTCATTGGTTGAATAAAGAGACTGCCTTGGCCTTTTGATAGGGCAGCCCTTAGGTGGGTGGGGTAGACAGAACAGAATTCCTGGAAGAAGGACAGACAGGCAGACACAATGAATCTCCAGCCTGAGATGGACGTAGGTTAGAATCTTCCCAGTAAGCCACGACCCCATGGTGATACACAGATTACTAGATATGGGTTAAAGCAAGATGTGAGAGTTAGCCAAGAAGAGGCTAGATATAATGGGCCAGGCAGCGTTTTAAATGAATACAGTTTCTGTGTAATTATTTCAGGAGTTAAACTAGCCAGGCGGGATGGAACAAGGGGCCCCGTGCCAGACTGATGGGAGCCGGGTGGGATGGGACTGCGGCCCACCCACTCCTTGCCTCTTACTACAATGATATTCTGAATTTCTTTGGTGTCTAGTTCCCTGTTCATTTCTGACTTTGTTTATTTGGGTCTTCTCTTTCTTTCTTTTTGTTATTTGTGACAAAAGTTTTTCAATTTTGTTTTATCTTCTCAAATAACCAGCTCCTAGGTTGGTTGAGCCTTTGTATTATTTTCTTTGTTTCTATTTAACTGATTTCTGCCCTAATTTTTATTATTTCTTGCCACTGACTAGCTTATGCTTGACTTGTTTGTGTTTTTACAGTCTTTCTTTTGGTTGTATCACTAAGCAATTTATTTGTGTTCTTTTTGGATTTTTAATGTATGTATTTAGAGCTATACATTATCTTCATAGGACTGCTTTCTAAGTGCCCCAGAGGTTTGGTTGTATTGTATTTTTATTTTCATTTTAATTTACTTCCAGGAACTTTTTAATTTATTTTTTCTTGATTTCTTTTTTGATCCATTTATCATTCAGCAATGAGTTGCTTAATCTCCTTGAGTTTGCATATTTCTAGATGTTTTGATTTTAGTGTTAATTTTAAGGTTTTTTTTCACATTGTGGTCAGATAAAATATAAGGAGTTATTTCAATCATTTTGAATTTGTAAAGATTTGCTTTGTGTCTCAGAATGTGTTCTATTTTAGAAAATATTCTATTTGCTGCTGAGTAGAATGTGTTTCCTTTAGTTTTGGATAAAATATTCTGTAATCTGCTAAGTTCATTTGATGTAGAATGTCAATTAATTCTATTGTGTCTGTGGTTATTTTTTTTTTTTGTCTAGATGACCTGTTTTTTAAAGAAAGTAGGGTATGAAAATACCTACTATTAATGGATTGATGTTCATCTGTATCTTTAAATCCAGTAGTAGATTTTTATGAAATTGGGCAACCCTGGTTTTGTTACATATTTGTTTAAAATAGTAATATCTTCTTGGTTAACTGGTACTTGCTTAGAATGAAGTTTCTGTCTTTGGTTTCTTTCTCTTTGATTAGTTTTCATTTGAAGTTTGTTTTTTCAGATATTAGAATAGGAACATAGTTTTATTTCCTGGTCCCATTTGTTTGGAGTTTTGCCCATTATTTCCTCTGTGCAGTGCTTATCTTTAAAGCTTGGATGTGTTTCATGTAGGCTACAAGTAGATAGACTTTTTTCTTGATCCATTCATTGAGTCTGTGTCTTTTGATTGGAGAATTGAGGCCATTGATATTTCAAGATATTATTGAAATGTGCATGTTAATTGTGGTCATTATATTGCTGACTTTTGTGTATTTGTGCACTCAGTGGTATTTTGTCTTTTAATAAGCTTGGTCTTGTATTTCTTTCTACAGTGTTTCTACTATGCTCATTCCTCACTTTGGCCTGAAACATCATTTCGTGTTTTTTCTTTAGGTTTATTTTGTTGAATATAATTGGTATTAGGATAGTTTTGTCATGGAAAATTTTTCTTTCTCTTTCAAATACAGCATATAGTTTTGCTGGGTATGTCATTTTAGGTTTACTGTCACAGTCTTTTAGGACTTGGAATGCATTGCTACAGATCCCTCTAGCTTTCAAAGTTTCTTTGAAATTAACAATTATTCTGATGATTTTCCTTTATATGTCTCTATTAGTTAGGTTTTCATGACCATGGCAACTCCTTAAATGACAACATTTAACATGTTGGCTCACTTACAGTTCAGAGGTTTAGTCCATTATCATCATGACTGGGAACATGGTAGCATACAGGCAAATGTGGAGCTAGAGCTGATGGTGCTACATCTTGCAGATAACAGGAAGTCAACTAACTGTCACAATGAGGGAAACTTGAGCAAAAGGGATTTCAGAACCTGCCCCCATGGTAACACACTTCCTCCAACAAGTCCACACCTCCTAATTGTGCCACTTGTTTGGGTCCATTTTCTTTCAAACCACTACAACATGACTTTTTTTTTCTCTCTTTCGGGTTTCAATATACTTTCTTTTTTATGTAAACTTAGCATTTTAATTGCTATCTGCCATGAAGATTTTCTTTTCTGGTTTTGTCTATTTAATGTTCTGTGTGTTTCTTATATGAACATGTCTTAATTCGGGGGACTTTTCTACAACAATCATGCTGAAGATTGAGTTTATGTCATTGATTTCAGAATTATCTCAGCCTATAATTCAAGTTTGTTTGTTTGTTTTCACAGTGTCCCACCATTTCTCCATGTTCCTCTGCTCCTTTTTTGAAAATTTTCATGTTCCTTGTTTTTTGATCTAGATCCCCCTGTTTTATCTTGGAAGCTCATATTCTTTATTCTGCTTGGCTCATTCTGCTCGTAAGGCTTTCTTTTTAGTTTTCTAGTTGGGGCATTTATTTCAGCTTGAGTCTTCCTCGGAGTTTCTACTTTTTGATTAAATTCTGTTCTCAAGTCTGGGCTTGTCTTTATCATTTCCACCAGTCTTACGTTTATGTTTTCTTGAACATCTCTCAGGTGTTTATTCTTTCTTAAGCTCTCGTTCCTTGATTTTATTGAGCCGTTTTTCTGTGTTCTCTTTATATTCCTTTCATTCTTGGATGATGTTTATGATTTTTGTTTTAAACTCTGTTTCCTGCAGTTCATCAAGGTAGCTGTCATTGGTGAGCATTTCTACAGAGCTGGTGAGTTTTAGAGAGAAGCTTCAGGCTTAGTATTTCATATTGTTGCTATTCTTGTGATGAGACCTGTGCATGTGGGCTGCCTTTGTTAATTCTAAGTTTATTATAGATAGAGCAGGATGCTGAAGAAGAGAAGATGGTAGGGGTGGGCTGGGTGAAGAGGTTGGAAAGGGCTTGAGTGATGAAGTCAGGTGACAGAAGGGACTGGGCTGGTGTACAGGATGTGCTGGGAGTGTGGGGATAAATAGTACTGAGTTGTAAAGTTGGATAGGATTTGGGAGAATCCTGTGGCTTAGGTACGTGGGAACCTGGCCCAAGCCTAGACCTCCTTTGCAGTGCATGGTGGCAAAGGCCAGACTAGTCTAGGACACTGAATGTGAGAACCAGACTAGATGTGGCAGTCTGTAACAAGCAAGCAAGCAAACAAACAAACAAATAGTAATGGAGCATTTACTAGTCTAATTCCTTGGAGGAGAACATGGGAAGGCTGGGTATGTAGTGGGGTGCTAGAAATGGTGCAAAGGAACCTGTGGGTGAATGTAAGTTTCCTGGCGGAAACCTGGAGGTTGGCCATGGTCCAGGCCTATGTTCCAAACTAGGCTAGGGCAATGTCTATGGGCCCCAGGCTACATGTGATAGGTTGTAGAAAAACTGGTATGGAATGTTGAAGTGTATTCACCAGGCCAGACCCCGGGGGAGTATGTGGGAAGTCTTGGTATGGTATAGGGTAGTGGTGGCAGCCCACATTTATCTTTGAAATGCAGAAATCGTCAGCTCTGAATGAGTCAAAACTCTCTTTAGTGTATGTATTTTGGTTCTTAGTTAAGAAAAATTTCTATGCTTGACTTCACAAGAACATTCTGCCTCTTTTCCTATTAGCTAAGATTTATATTCCTTATAAAACTTTAAACTTTCTGATACATTCTGTTTTGCATGTGTAAGGTAGGAACCAGCTGTTTATTTCTCTACGTTTATTTGATTCATTTGTCTAATACTACCTACCAAGGACATCCTCTACAGTATAATATAACCATTATTATATCCTATGTTTTGAGCATACATGTGGCTCTTTGGGGGTGATCCAAACTAATTCATAGATCTTATTTTAATTTGAATAGTTATGAATATATTTTGAGATAGGCAATCACTTATATATCCCAGGCTGGCCTGGAACTTACTATATAGCTCAGGTTGCCCTTAAATTCATGATTCTCAACTTCAGCTCTGAGTGCTGAGACTGTAGGCCTACACTACCATGGCTGTACTTACATGTTAATTTAAAGTGCTTGAATCACCCCATCTTATGCTTTGTTTCCACAGCTTGTTTAACAAAATTTTAATGTCTAAAATCCATTTCTTTTTAATGTAATGTTTTAATTAGGCTTTTGAGAAGTTCATGCATGCCTGCTCACCTGAACCAGCAGGACTAAGGGTCCTGAACAGTGAGATGGTGAGTGGGAGAATCCGGAATAAGAAATAAAGAAAACAAAGCAATAATTGAGACCAGGAGGTTTTGCATAAGCTTTATGCCAAGTTATTTTATTAAGAACTATAGCATTATATATACTATTTTCAGGGGGAAAATTGCTAAGCTTAGCAGAGAACTCAGCCAGACAATGTTGGCAAAGAGAACACCGCTGCCCAAGAACTGATAACCACAGCCCAGTGGGAAGAGTTGGGTCCCCAAAAGGTGTAACCTTGACCCCTGCAAAGGCACTGGCTTAAATGTTAGCTGGGCCTTGCCAAATTCATTCCTGGAGAAGGACCCAGAACTAAAGTTCCCTTTGTCCTTTCATCAGAGCCTCTGAGAAGGTCTTAGATTGCTCTGGCTTGCTATAGCATACAATGCATTTTGATTGTATTCAGTCCCCACGCTTTCCCCTAACTGTACCCAGGTCCACCTCTTCCTACCTCCTTCCAACTTTATATCATTTTAATAGCCTCCTCATTCCTATTTGTGCTGACTATATACTCAAGTATATGAGTTTGTCCACTGGAGTATGGTTGACTTTACATGGGCTACACCTTTAAAGAAAAATTGACTCTTCATCTTAAATAGTTATCCTACACAGCTCTCCAGCTAGACTGTGAACTTCAAACTTTTGATGGCTTTTATGTTTTAAAAGCCAAAAAAGATATGATATGGGAGCTCACCGACTCCAGACCAACAGTTAGGGAGCCTGCATTGGCCCAACTTGGGCCCTTTGCATGTGTGTGACAGTTGTGTAGCTTGGTCTGTGGGTGGGGCTCGGGACCTGTCCCTGGCACTTGAGCTGACTTTTGGGAACCCAATCCCCAATCTGGGTTGCCTTGTCCAACCTTGATGCATGGGGAGGAGCTCGGTCCTGCCTCAGCTTGACCTGTCATGCTTTGTTGACTCCCATGGGAGGCCTGCCCCTTTCTGAATGCAGATGGAGGAGGAGTGGATGGGAGGGTAAAGGGAGGTGGAAGGAGAGAAAAAGGAGGAGAAACTGTGGTCGATTTGCAAAAGAAATGAAAAAAATAAAAAAATAAAAATTAAAAGCCCAGATGAACTTTCAATCAATACTAATTTGCATGTACTAATAACTTCTCAGCTAGGGGTAGACGCTCATGAGCCACACCTACTCCACAATGGAATATAGATTGGCTTGATCTTTTGCAGGGAGTCACAGATGCTGTGAGTTCCTGGATGTAGCAGCCCTGCTAGACACAGAAGATGTTTTTGGGTCATTCCTAACCTTTGACTCTTATGATCGCTCACCCCCATATTCTGTATTGGTCTCTTGTTTAGTAAATTATGAACTCCAATAATGCATTTCTTAATTTTTTTCTAATTAAGATGATTGCAAAAGCAACTCCTGGTTGTTAGGAAGAAACTGAATATATATAATAATAGGCAGCAAGACAATTTAAAAGAAAAAAATCACAAGTAAGACAAAATATCTTTTAAACAAGGTAAGTTGAACTTTTAAGTTCAAGTCCTCTGAAATCAGAGGGGAAAAAAAAAGACAGAAAACAAACTGTCCATGCAAAAGGATGAAGCAGAGCTGACAATGCTCACTGAGATTTAAACATTTGAAAAGTGGGAGAGCGAGGGTGCAATAGTCAGCATTCCCCAGGGTGTTGAGCAGCCCTGAGCAATAAAGTCCAATAACAAAGCAGAGACTACCGCAGCTGCAGAATAAATGCAGGATGCTTTTAAAACTCATTGAAAAGCAGTCTCAGAAATAAAAATGCAGTGAGAAAACAAATGTTTGATAATAGTGCAGAAGATAAGGAGTTGTTACTCTCACAGAAAGTGTCAAAAATACCAACAGATGAACTATAGTGGGGGAGACAATCAATTTGCAATTACGGAGGGCCAATATCCAAATAACCAGCATTCTAAAATATGAAAACGGAAGAAAAACTAGGAATAATAGTAATAATTAATTTGTTAGAAATATATCAGTGATAGAACACTTGCTTACCAAGGCCTTGTATAAACAGGGTCTTCTCATTCATTTCCTGCCTGCCCAGACCCTAATAATCACACAGAAACTATATTAATTACAACACTGGCCAATGACTCAAGCAAATTTCTAGCTAGCTCTTATATCTTAAGTTAGCCCATTTCTATTAATCTGTATATTGCCACAATGCTGTGGCTTACTGGGTAAAGTTCTGGGCATCTTTCTCCTTTGGCAGCTACATAGTGTCTCTCTGACTCCACTTACTTTATATATTTCTTCCAGTCTGGCTATATTCTTCCCTTCCATAGACCAAAGCAGCTTCTTTATTAACCAATGGTAATAAAACATATTCAAAGCATACAGAGGGGAATTCAACATCAGCCTTGGATTCAATGTTGAGACACACACACATGCACACACACACATGCATACACATACATAATACCCACAATCAGACATTAAGTAGTACTATAATGGTTGTTAGCTATTTTTAGCATGTGTCTTCAGATTAAAAGGTCCTATTTCACACCTGACACAATAAAAGAAAGGGAATTATCTAAAATTAACCATTGTGTTATTTTATAACACTGCAGGAAAAGGCCATAATATGTACCAAAAAAAATGACAATTCAAAAGCTGAGTCATTAAAATGTCCCCAAGCAAGGAATAATTCCTTCACATTACTAAAGAAAAAAATTATTTCCAATCTAGACTTCTATACAACTCACCCAGTCAATCTAAAATATATTTAGATATTAAAGTTTCAAAATATCTGTTTGCTCCCTGCAGTGTGGTACAACCTTTCTAAGATTTATTTTCTCTACTAGAATGTGAGAGCAATAATAATAAGCAGAGTTCTACAGAAGTTTGTATGAGACCTAACATATTAGTATAAGAAGCAAGAATTTCTAGGTCAGAGTAAATTGCAGGATGGTTGTTAGAAATCAAGTCAGGAGCTGATTGTAGACACCTTACAGGGTAAGAGCCTAGAGGAACTGCTAATGGGTTGGAAACATTCCAGCTTACCTTTCTCTCCGAAAGAGAGGCTACTCCTTGAATCTGGGTGTCTCCCAAAGGCCATGTGTGGAAGGCTTGATCTCCAGCTTGCAATTATTTTTTAAGATTCATTTTTTGCGGGGCTGGAGAGATGGCTCAGCAGTTAAGAGCACTGGCTGCCTGAGGTCACTTCCCAGCAACCACATGGTGGCTCACAACCATCTGCAATGAGATCTGACGCCCTCTTCTGGCCTGCAGGCATACATGGAGGCAGAACACTGTATACAGAATTAAAGAAAATTCATTTTTGTTTTTTCTATTGTACACATGTGCTTTTTCTTTCCCATTGCATCACAGCCCCTGTGATGTGAAGAGGCCTCTTCCAACATGTGATCTCTGCTGTACTGTGCTGCCAAAGTCCCAAAGCAACAGGGCAGAGTGACCACAACAGAATCCTTTGACACTAAGCTATAAACAAGCCTTTCTTCCTCTTCATGTGGACTGGGTAAGCTTAGTTGTTGTCATTTGTCTCTCTTTTTTTCTTTCACAGTGACAGAAAGCTAAGACAAAAACGAAGTATTTATTTGGTAAATTTATGAAGGAGTTTAATTTAACATTCATTGATAATTGAAACTCAGAAATAACCATAGAGAACTTAAATCTAAAATGCTAGATAATTTGGGAAGTTGTATGAGAAAACTTGAAATATCAAATCTGAGACAAGAAATAAAAAAGGCCAACAGTAAAAATATTAAAACAATGTTCAAATTCTCCTTCCACCAAATGTGCCTCAGACCCACGTGAGAACACCCTACTGCACTTGCAAGGAATTTGTAGCTCTGGGTTAGCACAATCTGTTTCAGAGAATAGAACTTGAAAATAAGCTTCCAAACTCATCTTATGAGGTAATAACCTTGGTGTCAAAACAGAACAAATAAATTACAAGCAAAGAAAATGACAAACTGATTTCACGGTGAACATTCACTCAGAAATCAGAGATATGGTGTTGGATAATTAAACCCAATAGTGTAATTTAAAATTAATGAAACTGAATGATTATATAGGGTTTATCCCAGGAAGAAAAAATACATCCGTAAAGAGCCCCCATCAGATTCTTTCCAAATCAGGAAATGTCCCAATGTGATGTCCAACCGAATAGACCAAAAACAAAATGCACTTGCTTTTCTCAGGATGTTCATAAAATTACATTGAAAGTTCAGTGTTACATAAACTTAAAGCTCATGAAAAATAATCTATGGAACAAATTAGATAATCTAGCAAAATTGCCAAATAGGTAAAGTAATCATAAAAATAAACTGCATTCCTCCAAAACAATAATAACCTCTAAGAAAATACAATATCAAGATTTGGTTTAGAGTAGAAATTAAGTTGGTAAATATTTAGTATGATCTAGCATCATTGTTTGCGAGATCTGCATATAGAAAAAAAGTCTCTCTAGTAAAGGTCCCACTTTTTAAATTCATTTACTTGAAGAACTCATGGATTCACACAAAACTGTAAGAAATATTCTGCACATCCTTTAACAGCTCCCCTAACTGTTCTTGTACACCTAGGAGGCAGACACTAAGGGAGTCCATTTATTTGATTTGATCTTACTGTTTTATGTCTACATATATTCACACATCTGTGTGCTTGTATGGACCTGTGTATGCTCTTGTACAGTCTGGTCATGTGTGTAAGTTTAAGTCTCCACTTCAGCAACAAAGGCACAGAACACACCCACAGTGTCCTCAAGCTGACATTTGGTAACCTTTCCTGCCTCCCCTCTCCATGACTCTGACATCCCTAACCATTGGCACCCACTGGTCTGTCTGCCTTTTTATGATTGTCATTTAAACGATAAGATATAAGAAAAATTACTTAGGATTTTATCTTCGGGAATCGGGCTTTTGTGCACTCAGCATAATTCCCTTGAGATCTGTCCAAAGTGTTGGGTATTGATCAGTACTTTTTCTAAAAGGTAACTTTTATTACTTGAATTTGTAGCACAGATGTGCCACACTTCTTCACAATTTTCCCACTGAAGGACATTTGGTTCGTTCCCAGTATAGTGTTTTAGAAATAGTTTCCATGAACACCCACGTTCAGGTATTATGGGAGCATAAGATTTCATTTACTAGAAATGAATGTGTGCTGGTTGGTTTCTGTCAACTTGACAGAGACCTAGACTCATCTGAGAAGATGAGAATCTCGCTTCCCAGGACAATGCCTCTGTAAGTCTGGCTCATAGGTAAGCAAGCCTGTGGGCATTTTTTAAAACATGGATGAGTGATGTGGAAGGGAGCAGTGCCATTGCTGGGGAGGTATTCCTGGGTAGTATCCAAGAGCAGACAGAGCAATCTAAAAAGCCAGACAAATGAAACGTAATAAGCAGCTTTCCTCCATGGCTTTTGCTTGAGTTTATGCACTAACTTCCTTATATGGCGGAGTGTGACCCGAGAGTTGAAAGAGGAAATAAACCCTTTGCTCTCCAAGTTGCTTTTGGTTACGGTGTTTTATCACAGCAACAGGAACTCTAATTTAAAAAGATGTCTATGGTGTAATTGCTGGCAATTCCATGCGTTTCCTTGTGATGACAGAGATCAAAGCCAGGGCGTAGTGCATGGTGGGCAAGCATTTTACTAGTAAGTGATGCTTATCTCTATAAGAAGCTTCAGAATACTCCCAGAGTAATAACAACATTTCATATTCCCATAAACAGTAAGGTCAACTTTTTAAAAATATAAACACCATTAAGGGTATGCTACCAAAACTATAAACAATCAGGTGTGGCAGTACACATCTTTAATCCTAGCACTAAGGAAGCAGATACAGGCAGATCTCTGTGAGTTCAAGGGCAGCCTGGGCTACACAGTGTGTTGTAGGTCAGCCAAGGATACACAGAGAAACCCTGTCTCAGAAACAAACAAGCAAGACTAACAAACCAATCAGCAAAGAGTGGGAAAGGTACAAATGTAGACGTGCCTCCTGTGGTGATATGTAGCTGTGAGCTGAAGGCAAGCGGACCAGGCGGCCATGGACAGAGGCCTCTAAAGCTGAGCTAAAACAGGTCTGCTCCAAGCTCATTATTTTACCTCTTACAATTGTAAGAGAGGGTCCACTAAAAGCAAATTTGAGCCAAGGCATTGTTGAAGGATTAATTTCAAAGTCTTGTAGACTAAACACATAGAAAAACAACATAAGATAAACATAAACTTACAAAGGTACAGGCAGGTTGTAAAGCAGGGAAAAATACCCACTGGCTGAGAAATCTAGGAAAGCAGGAGACCCCATAGGTCACTCTGCTGCCTGGGAGGAAGACTCGTGAGCCTTATGAATATTGATGATTTAGGTAATCCTGATAAATGACAATTGACATAGACTTTTATGTGTCATCACAGTAGCTTTCACAGATTCTGGGAAGACAGAAAGCTTCAATGCCATCCTTGAGACTGCCGACTCCCTGCCGATACACAAAGACTGTTTTCCACAAACTCAAATGTAACACGGACAGCCTGGAATTTGAGGACTCAGATCACGAGGAATCACGGATCTCCCAGAGCATCTGTGCCTTCAGTAGAGGGAATAATTGGTGTTTAGAGAGCCAAGATTGTTGTGAGTGGTCTTGGGGTACAGGGTAGTCCTCTAGGACTAGTTTCTTTTGTACAACTAACGAAGAATGTGGTCTCAGGCCTCTTCTAGCCCTATCCTCAGTTGGCCCTGGCTTAGACCTCTGAGGGTTTGCCAGAATCACCATACACAGGCTTGGATGCTGTGGGCTGCTAAGGTCAGGAACCCAGCCATCAAGTACTCAACTGGGATTCTCCATTGCCTCCTTGGGTATGCAGTATATGTAGGTGAGTGAGTGCTTGCTCACGCAGTCCCTCCTCTTAGAGATTGGCACCAGATGCCTTTGGAGATGGGATGATCATAGCTTAATGCTGAGGGGGGTGATATCTTAGGGTACTGATCCGAAAGACAGGACCTTCAGGGGTTGGGCCCTATGAAGGCTAGAAGGCTGTGATGGAACTCAGTTGGCAGGGGAGATCCCGAGCACAGGGTAATCATGTGATGATAGCGTAGATACTTAAAGCATATTATACAAGGGAGCTAAGATCTGTAGCATACAGGAAGGGAGACTGTTAGAACAACTCTAATTCTCATTCAGTCATAATTTAAAAGATTGTTGGGAGGCTTTGACCCTACTAGGGGAGGAGAAAAGGCAAGAAGACCATTCACAAGAAAACCTGAAGACAGTTTTCCTGACACCTTTGTCTATTGGGAGGTACACACCTTGGAGAAAGTCCCTGGTTTGACTCAAGTGCTGGAGAAGCTTCTTGTCTATCAACCTAAGTGCAACCACTGTATCTCTTCTATCATTACTTCATAAAGAACTTGGGGACACAAGTAATCAAGATAACTCTCAGTGTCATAGTTAATATAAGTCTTGTACAGCAAGGTGAACTGTAACTGTGCAACAGGCTGAACTGTATGCCAGAGCCTGAATGTAATTCGGGATGGGAGGGGCCAAGGGGAGGTGCAAGCCTGGGAGGATTGAGGGCCCTCCTCTTTATTAGGAGAAAAACTGATTGTCATGTTCCAACTTAGCATTTAGGACAGAAATATCATCTTATTGGATTATGTTTTGCAGAAATACCCATGGCCTTAAGCCACATATATTTACATTTTAGATGGGCCTGTTTTCCTTGGCTGCAGGTAGTCTCTCAGTGTTTAATTGAACTAAGGGCATGGTGTCCTGTACCTGGGCAGTATTCTTCTTATCAATCAGAAAGTCATTAGTGAGAAATAGTCTCAATAACAATCTCATAATGTCTGTGGAGTGTGGCCCCTTGGACTACTAAGAAACATCAATTTCTTTGAGTCCTTGGTTATACTTCTCTGCTAAATGTTTAGTATCACTCAGGTGACCAGAAAGAATTACTTTTTGCTGCCTAAGACTGTTGAGTATTTGGTCCTCAGGGGTTTCTTCAGCTTGAGAGAAACCTCTGGCTTCTCTAGGCCTTCTACCAGTTGTTCAATCTATGTGGGGATAAGTCAAAGGCATTACTTGATGGTAAATGATATCTTAAGTAGTCCCTATGGTTCCCTGGGACCCAGTTCACCTTGGAGTGCAGAAGGCAAAATTCTGTCCCTTTTAATCCCTTTATCCACACTGATCTAACCTCCAAAAAATGCTAATTCAGCACCAAGATGATCTTATATCAGTCTCTTACCCATTTTTTCCCCTTCTTTTTGTTTTGAGACACTGTTTCACTATGTATCCTTGGCTGACCTAGAACTTGTTACCTGTTATGTAGTCCGGTATAGCCTGAAATTCACACAGTTCTACCTGGTACTTTTAACTACTGTGTAATATTTAGATAAAGCTTGGGCCAAAACTCAAACACTTTTAAATAAACTTTGATTAGATGTACAGGTTTGTTCCTATATGTATATGTCAGTTCTTGTAATGGTTAGGAAGAGAAGGCCAGTAACTCCATTGATTTAAGCTGGACATCACTGTATTGAACATTTTTTTTATCTTTTAAGATATATTTATTTTATTTTTTTACGTCTATCTTAGTTACAGTTTGTATTGCTGTGAAGAGACACCGTGATCACAGCAATTTTTTTTTATATAAAGGAAAGCATTTAATTGGAATTGGCTTACAGTTTAGAGGTTTAGTCCATTATCATCATGGCAGGAAGCATGGCTGTGTTCAGACAGACATGGTGCTTGAGGAGAAGTCAAGTTAAGAGAATTTAACATCTGGATTAGCAGGCAGCAGGAAGGAAAAGTGAGTCACTGGACCTGGCTTGAGCTTTTGAAATCTCAAAGTCCATCCCCAGTGACATACTTTCTCCAACAAGGCCACAAGTCCTAATCCTTTCAAATAATGTCACTCCCTATGAGTCTATGGGAGTCATTTTCTTTCAAACCACTACAATGTGTGTGGGTGTTTTGCCTGCATGTTGTCTGTACACCATGTGCATGCATGCAGTGCCTGTGGAGACCAGAAGAAGGTATAGGATCTTCTTGGAACTGGACTTACAGATGGTCTCACCCTGTGGCTGCTGGGAATTGAATTTAGGCTGTACTTCTTTGAATAGGAATGCCTCCATAAGCTCATAGAGTGGCATTATTAAGAGGTGTGGCCTTGTTGGAGGAAGTATGCCACTGGGGGTGGGCCTTGGGGTTTCAGAAGCCCAAGCGAGACCCAGTCTCTCTCTCTCTCTCTCTCTCTCTCTCTCTCTCTCTCTCTCTCTCTCTCTCTCCCTGCTGCTTGCCAATCCAGGTGAAGAACTCTTTGCTCCTTCTCCAGCACCATGTCTGAATACATGCTGCCATGCTACCTGCCATGACACTATCGGACTAAACCTCTGGACCTGTATGCCAGCCCCAGTGAAATGTTTTCCTTCTAAGAATTGCTATGCCCCCCACCCCACTTGCCCATTAAGCCTGAGGCAAATGGGAGAACTGTCATCTGATATGTGGTAGCGTGGGCACGTACACACATCTCGGGTGGGAGAGTTGGCCCTGAGATCGTAAGAGGAGAACTGTTCTTGCCCATCATCAGCTGCAGCACCTAGGAGAGTGGCCCCTACACCTTTACTGGGCAACACAGTAGAGCTGGCCCTAAGGTGTAGGTGTGGGAGAACCAACCCTGAGGACTTGAAAGCAGAAGAACTGACCTTGCTCCTTGCTCATCTCTGCAAGGTGTGAACGAGCCAGGATAATGCTGGAGAGCTCACCCTGGTGATGAAAACAGAAGGGAACTGTCAGGCTGACCACCCCTGCAACTATCCAGGTCCAGAACAACTGGATATTCAGGAAGAGTCCCAGTAAGGGCCCTATGTAGATAGTGGACCAGAGACCAGAAGCCTTGAACCAAACCAATGATTCTTTGCAATGAACGCCTACATGTAAAGATGTATGGATTAAATGTGACTCGCTATGTTCTACTTCAGCTTCCATGGTGAGATTTTTCCTTTCTTCCTTCTTTTTACGTTTTTTCCCTTTTTTATTTTAAAATTTATTTTGTTTTATTTGCAGGAGCAGAGGACAGATGCCAGGGGACAGGAGATGGGTGGGATCAAGATACATGAAGTGAAAGACACAAAGAGTAAATAAAAAGAAAGTTAAAAAAAAAGTTGCCATGATCAGGGTGTCTCATCCCAGCAACAGAAAACCTAACTAAGACACTGTTCTTCTGAGAGAGCAGCTGGTGCTTTTAACCACCGAGCCATCTCTCCGGTGTATTGAACTTTGACCATAAGAATCTGAATATCACATACACCTTCACCGAGTCACATCTTTCACATGACTTTGACATATTTGCTCCCATTGTAATAGCCTGCCTAGGTTGTCTAGTTTTCCCTTCCATTCCGGAAACGTCCAGTTATCTTAATCCTCACACATAAATCCTTCTTAGTAAGAATACTTATAACTTTACATTCTTTTAGCACCTTCCTTTTCTTACTGGTTTTCTTTCCTAACACCACAAGGCTTGAGGAACATTAACACACAAATTTACCGTCTGACGTGAGAATTTTCTACCCAGTCGGGGAGGGGCTACCATTGTTTACTCCGTCCTCACAAGGACCCAAATGAAAAGCCAAGTTCAATTTTATCAGAGTTCGTCCTGGGGAATTAATGAGATTACTGGTTTTACTTATCGATATGGGTGAGGGATTCCTGACGGAAGCACGGGTGTCCTTAAAGCAGCTGACGGGAAAGTTTTCACTCGGCATGGCGCCCACTCTCCCTAGCTGTCTTAGTTAGGTTTCTACTGCTGTGATAAAGACCAAAGGCAACTTGGAGGGTGGGGGTGGGAGGGTGGGGAAGGGTTTATTTCATCATACAGATTGTAGTCCATCATCCAGGGAAGTCAGGGCAGAAACTTAGAGGCAGGAACTGAAGCAGAAGTCCTAGAGAATTTCTGCTCGCTGGCTTTCTCCTCCTAGACTTCTCAGCCTGCTTCCTTACAGCACCCGGCACCACTGGCCCACTTGAAGCACAACCCATAGTTAGCGGCTGCACTAGGGCCCTACCATATCAACCATTGATTAAAGTAAAGTAAGACAGAAAAAACATATTTGACACTGATCTATTGATTTATTTAGTGATTTACTTAAAGCGCTGCTTATACTTCCTATTTGCCAAGCATGACTTAACTTGCTACCTGGAAAAATTGAACTGGAGAAACGGATTAAACAATGGGTCGTGACCCTTATAACCTGCTGACTGCCATCTACTCTTCTGTAAAATCTTGTTTGTTTGCCGCATCTTGTAGTTCTAGAGTATAAAATGAGAACCCAAATTGGATCCAATAACCTAGGACTTGAAGGAACAATCCTGGCTTCAGTTCATTGGTGACACCTTTCTTCCGCTGTCATTGGTATTGTGAGTACTTATTCCAAAAAGAGCCCTGAGACGCAATTAAGAAAATGATCCACAGGTTGGTCTGCAGGCCACTGTGGTGGTGGCATTTTCTCCGCTGAGGTTCTCTCTTTCCAAATGATCCTAGTTTGTGTCAAGCTGACATAAAAGTAGCCAACACAATCGATTCCTTGTCAACTTGACACACAAACACATCAATTATTCTACTATTACTTTTCCATCCTCATTTGTCTCCAAGATGACATGTTAATATTAAAAATTACAATAAGCTATTCCAACTTTTAAATGTTCCACAGTCTTTAAAAATTCAAACACTTTAAAAGTTCAGTGTCTTGCTAGGGAGCCTGCAGGGGACCCAACTAGGCCCTCTGCGTGTGGGCAACAGTGTATAGCTCTGTCTGCATGAGGGGCCCCTGGCAGTAGTACCCTGAGGCATAAGCTAGCTTGTAGGAGCCCATTCCCTGTGGTGGGTTGCCAGCTCAACCTTGGTGCATGGAGAGGGGCTGGTTCTGCCTCAACTTAATGTGCCTGGCTTTGTTGACTCCCCACGGGAGGCCTTACCCTTTCTGAGGAGAGGATAGGGGGATGGGTTGGGGGAGGTAGGGGAGGTGTGGGAGAGTGGGAGGAGGGGAGGGAGGGGAACTGTGGTTGGTATGCAAAATGAACAAAATTTATTCTGTGTTTTCTCTTTCATAAGAATGGAAATTTTAAAAAAATGTTCCGTGTCTTTAAAACAGCCTGTCTTTTCAAAGTATCTCTAAAAATCCAGCTTCCCTAAAAACTCCATTCTCTCTTAAATTCCAAAGTCTCATAGCTGTGGGTTCCTGCAAAATCAAATTATATTAAGTACTTTCTTACTCTTAAGAGGACACAGTCACAATCAGATCAAAACAAAACCACACTTCACCAGTGTAAAAACCAGTGTCAGAGTCATGATCCTATGAGTTGCAGGAGGTTTCCTGTCTCTGCCATTTTCAGCACACACAGTTGTCTCATAGGCTCAGGCTCGCTCCACTTCGTAGCTGTTGCTGTCCTTGGCAGTCATGCCCTAGTACTGTGATCTCCAAAATGTAGGCCCTCCCCTGGAACTGGGCTACTCCTCCATCAGTAGCCTCTCTTGGGTTCTCTTTGGGGATCCTGTCACTGCCACATGGTGCCAAGCTTCAGCTTCTCTCTATAACTGAAGAGTCCTGGACTTTCTACTTTAACAAAGGCTGCGCCTCCACTAACAGTCTCTCTTGGCTTTTCATAGTGCAACACCTGGGCTGCTTTCCATGAACCTTTCATGTCTTCCAAAGTAGTAGCATCTAGGAGATTCTTACACACTACCACATTTGGCTGCCAGTCTGAGGTACAACTTTTCGACCATGTGAACCACAGGTTCGATGTGCTAACCCTGAGAAAACATTTTTCACAATATTGCACCTCAATGATGTTGGTCTCCTTTTAATCACTCCAGATTCTCAGCTTCAGTTAACCAGTAATGATTGTCCCAGTGAAGTGAAGGTTTTGTCTCAGTGGTGCTGAAACAAAGTGGCCTCTTGTTGATCACAGCTAACTCTTCAGCTCCAGCTGACAATGCACTATAAATTCTTAACACAAAATATCATATAAATGTAAAGTCTTTCATTCCCTCGAAACTTTACAAACAGGCCCCCATATCTGCATTGCTCTCAACATGCTTGTCTTCCAAAATCCCACAAAACATTCCATTGCTCTCTGAGCACTCAATGGTTTTTACAGCCCACAGTTCAACTGCTACCACACTCCTCGCAAAAATATGTGATGGGGTCTGTCATACTAATATCCCACTCCTGGTACTAATTTTGTTTTGGTTGAGGTTTCTAATGCTGTGATAAAATACATACCATGACCAAAAGCAACTTGGGAAGGAAAAGGTTTATTTCACCTTGTAGTTTGTAGTACATCATCCATAGAAGCCAGGGCAGAAACCTGGAGGAACTCAAGCAGGGGAGGACTCTGGAGGCAGAAACTAAAGCAGAGGCCAAGGAAAAATGCTGCTAACAGAATTTCTCTTTATAAATTTCTTATCCTGCTTTCTTACAGCATCCAGGACTATCAGCCTAGGGGATGGCACTATCCACAGTGAGTTAGATCTGCCCACATCAACCATCAATCAAGAAAATGTTCCTCCTGCTTTCCTATGGGTCTATCTAGTAGGGGCATGAGCCTATCTAGTGGGGGCATTTTCTCGATTGTTTTTTTCTTCCCAAATGACTCTAGTTTGTGGCAAGTTGACATAAAACGAGCTAGAATTCCAGTCTTCTGTCTTCCCCAGATAGATTTTGACACTTGTCCAAGACCAGAGGCCTTATACAGTTAGGGAGGAACTGGATATAGCCAGATAAGAGGAGTGAGTGGATACTTGCATTATAACCCTATATGCCCTTCATTTCTGTGAATGAATATCAACAGTCAGCACACACAGTTGTGACGATCTTTTGAGAGCAAGAATAGCTGAACTAATGAAAATGGAAGCTACTTAGCTCAAAAGATAGTGCCATGTAAACCTCCTATATAAAATAAAGTTGGATCTAAACTATATATGTAGGATTATGTACACATATTTTTAGCTACCAAGGTCCCCCCCCATAAGTCTTAAGCAAATCTTTCTGCTTGAAATCTTATCTTTTTTGATATCTTATGGCCTCCCCAAACCCGGGAATCAGCCCCCCACCTAAAAAGTTCACATGTTATTCAGAACCCGGGAACATGATCTTGGTGTGAGGGAACATTTCCTACAAATTAAAGGCAGAAAATTAAGAACGCATAGACTTTTGTAAAGTCTTGTAAAATTTTTACTTTTGTAATGTTTTTATTTTTGTAAAAGTAAAACCAATGTAAAACATTTAAAACTAATAGTTGCTTTTAAAAAGTAGATTCAATAAGCTACCTTTTTATCTTATCATATCTATATCCTCCCTTTTTCTTTTCAGAGTAGATTCAATAATCTGCCTTTCTATTTATCACATTTATATCCTCTTTTTCTTTTCCTTTTTCTCTCTCTCTCTTTCTCTCTTTGGTTTTTTGAGACAGAGTTTCTCAATAGCTATGGAGCTGTCCTGGAACTCACTCTGTAGACCAGGCTGACTTTGAACTCACAGAAATCCTCCTGCTTCTGCCTTCTGAATGCTGGGATTAAAGGCATGTGCCACCACCACCTGACTTTTTTTTTTAACAAGAACCTTGAGTTTCATTTCCTTTGTTTAGCTTTTTTCCTGACCATTATCCATAACAACTTGTAACTGACACATTAAATAAAAGCAAACATCCATAATTCATTTTTGGGGAATGTGGGCATAGTTTTCTAGGCTATTTCCTCTGATTGGGGGCACTGATAATCTTATGGACACCCAAAGAAAATTCAAGATTAGGTCAAGTTCTTACTGGAGTATTCTATGAGGCTGAATCATTTCAGCCAGCAGTCTTGAGGCTGTTCTGGATGTAGAACTCAGAGGAAGCTGCAACAAATGTACTCTGAAACATTGGATCATCTGGGTCATGGCCAATGGAGATTTTTCAGGGGGTCTTCCTCGATCAAACCTTATTTTTCTTAACCAACAATGAATCCACAGACTCTCATTTCCTGTGGAAACAAAAGCAAAACCTCTTCTCCAAAGTAACATATCTTTTAACTTAAATTTTGAGTCAAGGCATTTTCAAATTATATAAATTGGATTAATCCAGAAACATTTATAATCAAAAGTCTTTTAGCAGCTGTTGTTCCTTCCTCAGCAGTCAAACAATTCAAAGACAACACAATAATATACAGTATCCAGATTCTCTGTGTATTTTCCATCTTTACATGGAAGCTAAGCCAGGGCAGATGGGAACTGGGAGTGCTAGTTTTTCACCTGAACCCAGGTGGCTAGGTTTGGGTCCAGCTTCTAGAACTGAAATTCCAATCCCAACTCTGACCTGGGCTGGTGGCTAAAAAGCCTCAGGCAAATGGCATTTTCATGGATTTGTACCCCCAAAAAGTTGGGTACCAAATGAAGCACGATTGATAAAATCTCAGGGTCAGAAATTGTGGTTCAACCTGCAGATCCAAAAAACAAAACAATTAGCCACTGGCTCTTACCTCGACCTCAGTCTGAAATGGCTATCCTGCTTCCTAGAATCTCAGAATGAGACTGTGTTGAGAGCTCTTTCCTCCCATTTTATAATCCTCTCTAGGGCTAGGATTAAAGGTGTGCACCACCATGATTAAAGGCATGCACTGCTCAGTTTCTATGGCAACTAGTGTGACTACTGGGATTATAGGTGCTTGTCATTATAGCTACTAGGATTAAAGCTGTGTGTTACCATAACCTGGTCTGTAAGGCTGACCAGTGAGACTATTTTACTCCCAGATCTTCAGGCAGTCTTTATTTATTGAAATACAATTGAAATGCCCCACAAAAGGGTAAATACGGAGAAATCTCGGGTAGCATTTGCCTTGTCTTACTTTATCATTTCCTAGTCCATTTGGAGGGGTGGCTGCAGTCTGAATTGAGTAGTGGGATTTTCTCATTTACCTGTGGCATGGCTCCCACCACTTCCTGATTTCTTTTGACTTGTTTCACCTGTGAGGCTGCTGGCTTCAGCATTCTGGTACCTAGTTGGTCCATGACAGTTCTGCTTATAGCCCAAGTATCTTTGATAATGCCATCCCTCAAAACAACAATTTGCCTTCTGATTTCTTAGACTATGCATGAATTGAGGAAAAATTAAAGAGTTCTTCTTATGCACTTTCGGAGTTTAGCTTGTTCCAGTTGTCAAGAAGGTAAGCCAACAGGGACCTCAAGGGAATCTTGGAGGCTTCCAGCCCCATCTGTAAAGTAAAACAAGACTGGAAGAGACTGATAGAAGGTTGCCTAATTCTCCAAGAATCTCTCATCTCAGAATCTGGAGAAGCAGCTCCTAGCCATTGGAGGGGAAGATCAGTGTGTCCTAAGAGATCAACCCTGGGATTGGCTCCCCATGTGAGACAGGTTTGCTCTTATCTATACCTATGGGCCTGGTTTCTGACAATTTCATTCATATCCCTGATATTTCTGATGCCCCCATTCCAGAAAGTACACTAATTCTTCTCCAATCTTAATTTGAGAATGGGCAGATCAAAGTTGAGAAGTCCCTGAAGTCTTGGAGACAGAATCTTTTTCTCTTTTCCTGGGAGCTATATGCTGTCTTAAGATCCTTTTATTTCAGATGATGCAAATGAAAGTGATCCCTCATTTAATGCAGAGCTGAGTAGGGTACCAGAGCTCCGCAAATAATAGTCTGAACTGTGATAACTAACGAGAGAGTATTTGACTCTTGGGTTGACATAGGGCAGGGCAAGGGGGATAGGGAAAGTATAAGTAGCTCCAGAGGACATAGAAAGAACAAAATCCCTCTCCCACGGGATAGCCATGATTGTAGGCCCATTATCTTAATCCATAAATTAATTTTACATTTTTGTCCAATTAGGAAGCACTTATGGTGACTGATTTGCATTTAAAGAAGGCTATGCAGATTGGGAAATTTTCTAAAACATTTACTGTCAGAGACCATGCGAAGGGACCAACAGGCAGCATTGTAACTCATAGAACATGGTTGGGCAGTTGGCAAAGCAATGCCTGATTGAGCCTTGGAGAGGCAAAGCCAGGAAAACTATGTGTCTTGAGGACCTCATGCTGTTATTGAGCACTGCCTTCATGGTAACCACATCCCTTATAATCTATGAGTTGAATGAAAACTCTCAAGGGGTTTCTAGACCCTCACTGGACAGTGTTACAGGTGCTTACAATAATAGTGGCTGACTCTTTCAAAGCATTGCTGCTGGAGCAGATTAATGATTCAACCACCACCCTTAGAAAGAATCTAGAAATGTAGAATAGTTAGTAAGGTTAGGTTAAGGTGTTTCTGTTAATGGTTTTGAGGTAGAAATTCTTGGGTAATGATTTAAAGTTTAGAAAGGCACACTTTCAGTAGTTGAGTGAGGGACTCCTTGAGGTCAGCGAACAAATGATAATTTGGCTATTGCTGACTGATGTACCTTTTCTGCTAGCTTGGATTGGTGATCAAGTGTGATGGTTAATTCCTGGCACCCATTTTTGCCCTCAGTGTGCTGATATAAAAAAAAATGATGAGCATATATGCACCCTGAAGATTTAAAGTAGAGCTGACTAATTGTTTTTCATATATAAAAGTTTAGACTTGTGATTTTCTAGTATTTCTTATAAGATTACTTTTTGAGATAAATAATAAAGTGACTGATCCTTTTTTTTGTACCTGCAAAATGCAACCTGACAGCAAAAGAAATGGCTGAGAAAAATACCTTGCTTGCTTATACTTTGTTAGTCTGTAACAAGATGCATGGGTGTGAATGTATGTGGATTCTCGGGACAACTTGTTTTTCACCTGTAATATATATGATGTTTAATCGTGTAAGAGATATGGGAAAAGTGTTGATTTTTACTTATATTCATTGTAATCATTCACTTAAAAAACAAAATGCAACCACATTGTAATTTTTGATATTGTTTGAAAGATTTTGTTAGGGTTTATAAGCTGTGGAGGAAAAATAAAGACAAGAGAGAAGGAAAACACCAGAAAAGGTGTAGAAGGAAGACATTGGGAAGTAGCTAGAAGAAAGATATCAAGAGAGATAGAAGGGAAACATCAAGGTAGAAGAACAGAACAGAGAAAGAATAGAACAAGCAACAGAAAGAATAATAAAATGAAGAACTAAGCTTTGGCCATCAGAAAAGTCCTTGTGTGTCTGTTTGTGTGCCCAATAGCTTGCCTGCTATGCATCTCTTCAGTTTCTCTGACCTCTGAAGGTTTGCCATTTGTCAGCATCCTAGGAGAAGTCCTGATATGTTGGAGGTGTGTGTGTGTGTGTGTGTGTGTGTGTGTGTGTGTGTGTGTGTGTGTTTCCTTTTCTCACTGGCCCCAGAGAACTAAGTTTTACTCCCTCAGATAGCAAAGTCAAGTTGAGTGATTAGTTCATCAACTCCATGGATCCCTCTCAATCCCTGAGTTGCTGAGAGGGCCAGTCCTCAGGGTAGCAGTAATTTACCACATGTAAATTGGATCTAAGTCCTTGTAATCTAGAAAATACTAAACACAAAAAGTAACAAAAGAAGCAAAATTCTATAATGACTCAGAAAGTGATGGCATCAGTCTGTCTGTGTTACCATATCAGAAAGGAACTGTGATAACCGAAGAAGAATACTGCCCTTTATTCCTTTCTACTGCTGCAATAAACACCATGATCAAAGCCACCCTGGGATGTAAAGGCTTTATATCTTCGTACATTAGCAGGTAGCACTTCATCACTGATGGAGTTCAAGGTAAGAACTCAAAGCAGGAACCTGGAGGCAGGATCAAAAGCAGAGACTATAGAAAAATGCTGCTTACTGGTTTGATCTCCATGGTTTGCTCAACTTGTTTTTTTTTTTTTTAAATACAACCCAGGACCACTTGTACAAAGTGGTACTGCCCCCATGGGCTAGGCCCTTCCACACCAACCGTTAAGCAATAACATGTCCCACAGACTTGTCTACAGGCCAATCTGATGGAGGTATTTTCTCAGTTGAGGTTTCCTCTTCTCAAGTCGCTGAAGTTTATGTCAAATTGACAAAAAACCAAGCAGCACAGATACCTGGGCTTTTGTGGACATAAAAAGAGCAGGCAACAAGTGTAGAACAATGGGATGTTGAGGGGGAAAGAATATCTATCTCAGAGAAAAAGAAAGAGTAGTGTTAGCATCAAATGGAATTTAGTAAAATCTGTACAGTTTTAGAAGGGCTGATCAGAAGGATATGAAATTTTCATGGATCTTGCCCAACTTCCATAAAGTTGACCAAGCACCACACTGGCAAAGAGTTTGCTCAGACATTTTATACTGGGATGAATGCTTTCCTAGGTGGGAGAAGTGACTGACTCCTGGTGGCCAGGAGTGGGTCTCTCAGCTCATAAAAGGTAGTATAAACCACAGACCTACCCCTCGCATTATAGGATGACAATCTGTTCGGCTGTATGAGATCTGACTGCTCCACTCCCTACAGAGTATCGTCACTTAGGCCCTTAATATCCCCGAAGAAAGTAAAGAGTAGCTAACTGGAGGATTCGGTCATACTAGTTATGGCTGAGGACATGTACTTCATGCTAGTACTTAGGTCCTGGATGATCATGGTCACTCCCAGGGTTTCCTCTGTGATTTTCATTCAGTTATACTGACCTTGAGTGGGAATCTTCGAATCCCAGACAGGCACCCGTAGCTATCTATGGTGGGAGGTCTTTGGGTGAAGGGTTATCATCTAGGGCACTGTTGAGTTTGTTCCACAGACTTAAAGAATTCTAGGTCCAGAAATGGCTGTTGACTGATGCCGAGAAACCATAAATCACAGACATGGAGAAGGTGGGAGCCTTAGAGGCAAAGGAAGCAAAAAATACAGATGGGGAGGAGGCAAGAGCTGCAAATTCAGAGAAAATACAAATAAAAAGCTTTGCTAAGGCAAGAGAAGAGCTCCCATTTGAATAAGAAGAGACCCAGAGCTAGCGGTCCACTGAGTGAACTTGAGGCTGGATGTTTTATAGGCTCCTGGGGCCCTCACAGTTCTTGACTTCCTCCCCTTCTTCCTCATTGGTTCTACCTACCTACCTATCCTCCCTTGGACATTGCTGTTGTTATCTTCACGCTGTGTGTAGTTTCATAGTCCTCTGGTACCAAGTAGCAGTCCCCTGGCCTCCCGTCTTTCCCCAGGTCCCTTAACACTCTGGGACAGAGGTTCACATGGCCTCAGTGTTGTGCTTCCCAAGAGGATGGGGTCTTGCTGTGGCTTTGTGGGCTCATGTTTTGCCAGGGCGTCCATATTGCGCGGTTTGATGCTGTGGGCAACAGAAACTGGGAACCTGGCAGCAGAAGACATGGCTGAGCTTCCCCATCCTGTGCGGTGAGACGAACAGGCCGCATGCAGGAGCAGGGAGGGAAGAGCGCCTCAAGACCTTCACTGAGGTGTAAGGTGCAGAGTGGAGGTGGGCCTTGGCGTTAGAACTTGTGTGAGGCCCTAGGTAGGATTTCTTGTACTTGAAAGGAAGAAAAAAATTAAACGAATTCAGGTACAACATTGTGGATGGGAAGTAGATCCAAACACCCCCTCCTTGAGGGAGGAATGAAGGTCATGAAACTCAAGAAGTAAACAAACCTTCCAAATTCTAGACACAGAAACTTACAAGGCTGAAAAGGAACCCTGCCTGGGTTGTGGAAGCCGTAAATAACGGCTGGAAGAAGCCACTCTTATGCTGGTGCTGATTGTAGATTTTGCAGAGTGCTCCAGGAATACACATTTTCTGAGTCAGGATAGGATGGGTTTTCCAGTGATGCAGCTGTCTTTGGGTCCTCCATTCATCTGTAGGGAACGCTCATTCAACCTTCTGTATGTAACCTCAAGCTGGGCTTTGATGTGGAGTTATTTCTTTAGTCTACTATTGGTTCCCATTATGGAGCAGTAGGTGTTTCTCCCCAGGAAAGTTCTCCCACCACAACAGGTGACTGCCACTCAGAGGATCATGTACTGCACTTGCTGTCTAGGTTCCTTTTTCATTTCCTTCTCTTACTTCAATGCTAGGGGTTGGATGCAGGGCCTGGTGTATACAGGCAAGCACTTTATACTGTGGTACTTCTGCAGGCTGAAATGCACTCTCAATAATTTATCTTTGAATTTGCCTAGTGACTTGGTGGCCCAGCTCTGCCCCATTGCTTTGCCAGGATGAATGCTCGGCACCATCGTCCCCACTTTCCATGTCCAACAACCACAGTCACCCAGACAGAAGGACCTGACCTGGAGTGGAATATACATATGCAAGTGGACGGACATGGATTGAGCTTTAAAGCCTGTGGGGTCTACCAAGTATTCCTCTCTGAAAAAGTGTAACATTGCATGGCTGAAAATCCACCAAGGCATGTTGGGAGAGAGACCACAGAAGAGAAGAAAATACTCTTATTTCATTTTACCCCTCCCTGAACAAGAATCCTACACTTTCATTTTGTGCCTGGCCCCACAGACTGCATGGCAAGCTTGATGCTGGTCATGTGATGGAAATTTCAGCAGGCCAAGAGTGGGTGGTAGTAAATATGATCAATGCATGATACACATATATGGAAATGTCAGGATGAGATCCATTATTCTGTATGCTAACTAAAGTTAGTACTAAAAGAATACTGTAATAAAGCATAATTTGAAAAAAAAAAGAATGAAGTGAGGACAGCAAGGTCTCAGTTAGGTTGTGCTGAACCAGAACTCACGAGATGCTCTCAAGTCTAGTAACAATAATCAACCTCCTTTCCAGGACAAAGGGCATACTGAGGGAAAACTGTTGTGAGCCACATTCAAATTGAGGGGAACACAGACAGTAGAGACTGGGAGGGAGACCAGATGTCAGTCTAAGGCAGTTTTATGGTATGAAAAGTGTTGGCCTCCTCCAGAACTCATGGAGTTCAATGCCCTATGTGCATTATCAAGTGCATAGAAGTCTGGAAAGAAGGCTCAGTAGGTAAGCGTGATTGCTGCTTAAGCATAAAGAACCGAGTTGAAATCTCCAGTACCCTTGTAAAAATTGACTGTGACTTCAGTGCTTTTGGCGGGGGGGTGGTGCGGAGAAGAGACAGGAGCATCTCTCGGGCTTGCTAGCTGCTGATTCTGTCTCAAAGGAGTAAAGAAGAGAGTGATATAGCATGATGCCTCACATCCTACTCTGGCCATATATATGGGTGGTGCCTGACCCAACACACAAGCGCATGCATCACACACACACACACACACACAAACACACACACACACACACACGCACACACACAGAGACAGACAGACAGATGAGACAAATACATAGAGAGAGAGACAGAGAATCAAAGAGAGGCAGAGATACACATATCAACGGAGAGAGAAAGAGAGAGAGAGAGAGAGAGAGAGAGAGAGAGAGAGAGAGAGAAAGAGAGGGAGGAGGAGGAGGAGGAAAGAGTTACAAAGAGAAATTAATCTGGTGGTGGTGCTGAAGATGGAGACCCTGGAGTGAATAGAATTAGATGGAGTCAGCAGGGTAGAGCCCACAGCTGAATGCTAGAGGTTTTGTAAGAAGAGGGAGAGTAGAGGTCACATGTGTGTGCAAATATGCACATGTTCTCTGGCTCCACCTCGGAACTCTGCCAGCAAACTTGCAGTGCTCAGCTGTACAAAAGTGATCTTGGACCTCCAGATCTGTAAGTCACAGTAAACCTCTTTTTATAAATTCCCCAGTCTGTAACTTGGTTTTATTATTAACAAAGAGTGGACATTAAGACAGGACAGGAAGAGTGTCAGAATCTTTCCAAAATCCAAATGTCAAGATTTCTATCTTGTCTCAAAAACAACAGCTGTCAGGATTCCAATCAAGGGAAGAACAGTTGGCGTGCGTGCGTGCGTGTGTGTGTGTGTGTGTGTGTGTGTGTGTGTGTGTGTGTTCTTCGTCCCTGGATTTGGTTGGCAGCTTTTGCCAGGGTGTGGCCTCTGCATTGGATGGCTATGGAAGTCTCTTAGGAGACTAAACTGTGTAGTTAGAGAGAATGAGCAAGAACCACCTAGAATTTAGCCGTGTGTACTTAGACGGAGATCTCTGTGGGATTTTGACCTTTGTGGTATCTGTGTTATACAGAGTTAAATACATGCATAGCCAGACATTGAGAATGCTGATAGAGTGTTGGGACAAACTTAGCATGGCTCCTGCTTCACACCAAGACCTGTAAGCTTCAGGCTGCTGTTTCACTCACCCCTTCCATGAGTGTCCGCCCCCCATGCCCTTCTCCAATCAAAAACCTACAATGAAAGGGTTCTGAGAAGCATAGTTTGGTCATGTCAGTTAGACTCCGTGAAACCTACCACTGCACTCCAGAACTCATAACCACACTTCCATTGTGAAGGCTTGAAAGAACTAATCCAAGGTAAAGTCAGTGATAGGAATTGAAGCCATACAAAAATGTTTTCATGTAGAGAGGATATAGTAATAAGGATAAGAAAAAAGTAAAGAAAATGAAAGTCTTGCATTTTAAAGAAAGAACCAAAACATATCAACTGATGAAACCAGTATCTGGTGGTGGTGCATGCCTTTAATCCCAGCACTTGGGAGGAGAAGCAGGCGGATTTCTGTGAGTTTGAGGCCATCCTGGTCTACAGAGTGAGTTCCAGGGCAGCCAGGGATAGACAGAAAAACCTTGTCTCAATAAACCAAATAAATAAATAAAATGAATAAAGTAAAAAAATTGTTTATTAAGGAAACAGATGCAAAAGATAAGATAATGACATAAACTAGGACTCAGGGGCCAGACATCTAAAAAAGAACATTTTATAAATAGTCACAGGGCAAATACAAATAGTCACAATACTACTCTCCTACGAAAAATGTGGAAGAGAAAGGTATTTTAAAAGCAGTTGTAAGAAGGGGTTGTGAGAAAGTTGATAATGTGAAAACACTCTTCCTCCACTAGCTAAAAACAAGAAAGACAAAAACAAAAGCATACAGATCAAAAGAGAAGCCTAAAACAAGGGAATAAAAGAAATATCAAGGACATACTCGTAATAAGCCCTAAAGACTTGAAACCCAGGAAGGATGGGTCAAAAATTCAACTCAGAGCAGCTTTAGGATATATGGCTGAAATGTTTGACTTTAAAGTAAAGAAAAATGCTCTTTGAGTATCCAGATAGAAAAGAATATAAAATAGGAGGGAAGGAAGGAAGGAAGGAAGGAAGGAAGGAAGGAAGGAAGGAAGGAAGGAAGGAACTTAGACTACCATTAGACCTTTCAAAAACTGTACTTCACACCAGAAGAAAAGACATATGTTTTAATACACTGGGATTTTAAGTAAATGAGGCCAAGATTTTATGTCTGAGAGACACAACTTTCCAGCAGAGAGGGTGTAAACTGTCAGCAGTGTGTAGAAACTTTAGGGAACATTTTTTAGGAATAGGATCATGTGAGTGGCTGGAGAAAAGCCTCTGGTAATCTTACCAGAGAAACACCAGTATGAATACAGCAGGAGAGCATTCAATGTTTCCTCCCTCCTTCAGAGGTTTGGGGGACAGATAGGAGGCGGAGAGGGCAGTTAAAGGGTTCTCTGTTTGTTTATTTTACAATAATATCAAAGTCAAGAATTAGATTTACTGGGAAAAGTACGTTACAGGCTTACCAGACCATCAATTCTACCATGAAGTAGAAATGAGCTGCAGTTAAATGTGCAATGTGGCCTTTCTCTCCCTACCAGATTTTATTTTATTTTATTGAGCTATACATTTTTCTCTGCTCCACTCCCTGCCTCTCCCCTCCCCTTCAACCCTCTCCCAAGGTCCCCTTGCTCCCAATTTACTCAGGAGATCTTGTCTTTTTATACCTCCCATGTAGATTAGATTCATGTATGTCTCCTTTAGTGTGCTCATTGTTGTCTAGGTTCTCTGGGATTGTGATTTGTAGGCTGGTTTTCTATGCTTTATTTTTTAAAACCACTAATGAGTGGGTACATATGATAATTGTCTTTCTGGGTCTGGGTTACCTCACTCAATATGACGTTTTCTAGCTCCATCCATTTTGCCTGCAAATTCGAAGATGTCATTATTTTTTTCTGCTGTGTGTAAATATATCACATTTTCCTTATCCATTCTTTGGTTGACGGGCATTTAGGTTGTTTCCAGGTTCTGGTTATGACAAACAATGCTGCTATGAACATAGCTGAGCACATGTTCTTGTGGCACAATTGAACATCCTTTGAATATATACCCCAAAGTAACATTGCTGTGTCTTTAGGAAGGTTGTTTCCTAATTTTCTGAGAAATCGCCATACTGTTATTCAAAAGGATTGTACCAGCTTGCACTCCCACCAGCAATGCAGGAGTTTTCCCTTTACCCCATAACCTTTCCAGCATAAGTGGTCATCAGTGTTTTTGATCTTGGCCATTCTTACAGATATAAGATGGAGTCTCAGAGTTGTTTTGATTTGCATTTCTCTGATGACTAATGATGTTGAGCATTTCCTTAAGTGTCTTTCAGCCATTTTAGATTCCTCTGTTGAGAGTTCTCTGTTGATTATTTGTTCTTTTGATGACCAATTTCTTGAGTTCTTTGTATATTTTGGAGATCAGATCTCTGTCTGGTGTGGAGTTGGTAAAGATCTTTTCCCATTCTGGAGGCTGTCATTTTGTCTTGTTGACCATGTTTCAGGAGGTCCCATTTATTAATCGTTTCTCTCAGTGTCTGTGCTACTGGGTTTGTATTAAGAATGTGGTTCCCTGTGCCAATGCGTTCAAGTATACTTTCCACTTTCTCTTCTATAAGGTTCACTGTGGCTGGCTTTATGTTGAGGTCTTTGATCCATTTGGACTTGAGTTTTGTGCATGGTGATAGATATGTATGCATTTTCATTCTTCTACATGTTGTTATCCAGTTCTGCCGGTACCATTTGTTAAATATGCTTTCTTTTTTCCATTTGATATTTTTTGCTTCTTTGTCAAAAATCAGGTGTTCAAAGGTCTGTTGATTAATATCTGGGTTTTCAATTTGGTTCCAGTTGTCCTCCTGTCTGTTTTTATGCCAATACCAGACTGTTTTCAGTAGTGTAGCTCTGTAGTAGAGTTTGAAGTCAGGAATTGTGATAACTTCAGAAGTTCCTTTATTGTACAGGATTGTTTGGCTGTCCTGAGTTTTTTGCTTTTCCATATGAAGTTGAGTACCATTCTTTCAAGGTCTGTGAAAATTTTTGCTGTGATTTTGATGGGTATTGCATTGAATCTGTAGATTGTTTTTGGTAATATTGCCATTTTTACTATGTTAATTCTACCTGTCCAAGAACATGGGAGTTCTTTCCACTTTCTGGTATCTTCTTCAATTTCTTTCTTCAAAGATTTAAAGTTCTTGTCATTCAGGTCTTCCACTTGTTTCATTAAAGATATTTTATGCTATTTGTGGCTATTGTGAAGGGTGTTGTTTCTCTGATTTCTTTCCCAGCCCTTTTATCATCTGTGTACAGGAGGGCTACTGATTTTTTTTCAGTTAATCTTGTATCCTGCTACATTACTGAAAGTGTTTATGAGTTGTAGAAGTTCCTTGGTAGAATTTTTGGAGTTGCTTATGTAATCTATCATATTATCAGAAAATAATGAGAGTTTGACTTCTTCTTTTCTGATTTGTATCCCCTTGATCTCCTTTTGGTTTCTTATTGCTCTAGCTAGGACCTCAAGACCTATATTGAATAGATATGGACAGAGTGGACAACCTTGTCTTGTTCCTGATTTCAGTGGGATCACTATGAGTTTCTCTCCATTTAGTTTGGTGTTGGCTGTTGGCTTGCTGTATATTGCCTTTATTATGTTTAGGTATGTTCCTTGTATCCCTGCTCTCTCCAAGACCTTTATCATGAAGGGATGTTGTATTTTGTCAAAAGCTTTTTGGCATCTAACGAGATGATCATGTGGTTTTTATTTTTCAGTTTGTTTATATGGTGGATTATGTTGACAAATTTTCATATGTTGAACCATCCCTGCATCTCTGGGATGAAGCCAACTTGATCATGGTGGATGATAGTTCTGATATGTTCTTGGATTCAATTTTCAAGTGTTTATTGAGTATTTTTGTATCAATGTTCATAAGTGAGATTGGTCTGTAATTCTCTTTCTTAGTAATGTCTTTATATGGTTTGGGTATCAGGGTAAATGTAGCCTCATTAAAAAGAGTTTGTCAATGTTCCTTCATTTCTATTGTGTGGGACAATGTGAAAGTCTTGTAGAATTCTGAGCTGAAACCATCTGGTTCTGGTTTTTTTTATTTTTTTATTTTTTTGGTTGGGAGACTTTTGATGACTGTTTCTATTTCTTTAGCAGTTATAGGTCTATGCAATTTGCTCATGGTCTTGATTTAATTTTGGTAAGTGAGATTTATCCAGAAAGTTGTCCATTTCCTTTAATTTTTCCAATTTTGTGGCGTACAGGTTTTAGAAATATGACTTAATGATTCTCTGTATTTCCTCTGTGTCTGTTGTTAATGTCCCCCTTTTCATTTCTGATTTTGTTAATTTGGATATTCTTTCTGTGCCTGTTAGTTAGGTTGGATAAAGGTTTGTCTATTTTGTTGGTTTTCTCAAAGAACCAACTCTTTGTCTCATTGACTCTTCGTATTGTTTTCTTTGTTTCTATTTTGTTGATTTCAGCTCTCAATTTGATTATTTCCTGCTGTCTAGTTCTTTTGGGTGAGTTTGCTTCTTTTTGTTCTAAAGTTTTTAAATGTTCTGTTAATTCACTAGTGTGGGATTTTTCCAGCTTCTTTATGTAGGCATTTAGTGCTATGAACTTTCCTCTTAACACTGCTTTCATTGTATCCCATAAATCTGGGTATGTTGTATGATCATTTTCATTGAATTTAAGGAAGTCTCTAATTTCTCCCTTTATTTCTTCCTTGACCCATTGATGATTGAGGTGAGCATTATTTAATTTCCATGTGTTTATGGGCTTTCTGAATTTAGTTTTGCTGTTGACTTCTAGTTTTAAGTCATGGTGATCCGATAAGATACATGGGATTATTCCAATTTTCTTTGTATCTGTTGAGGTTTGTTTTGTTACCAAGTATGTGGTCAATTTTTGAGAAGGTTCCATGAGGTTCAGGCTAGAAGGTATATTCTTTTGTGTTTGGATGTAATATTCTATAGATGTCTCTTAAGTCTATTTGAGTCATAACATCTGTTAGTTCCTTTATTTCTCTGATAATTTTTTGTCTGACTGACCTATCCAGTGGTGAGAATGGAGTGTTGAAGTCTCCCACTATTAGTGTGTGGGGTTTAATGTATGATTTAAGCTTTAGTAGTGTTTCTTTCACATACGAGGGTTCACTTGTATTTGGGGCATAGATGTTCAGTATTGAGATTTCCTCTTGATGGATTTTTCCTGTGATTGCTATGAAATGTCCTTCTTTGTCTCTTTTGATTGATTTTAGTTTGAAGTGTATTTTGTTAGATATTAAGATAGCTACACCAGCTTGTTTCATAGGCCCAATTAATTGGAAAATTTTCCCCAACCCTTTACTCTGAGGCGATGTCTGTCTTTGAAGTTGAGGTGTGTTTCTTGTATGCAGCAGAAGGATGGATTCTAGTTTTGTATCCAATCTGTTAGCCTTTGTCTTTTTATAGGTAAGTTGAGTCCATTTATATTAAGGGATATCAATGACCAGTGATTGCTATCTCCTGTTATTTTAGTTTTTGTTGTTGGTAATGTTAATTTGTATGTTTCTCCCTTCTTTGGAATTTGCTTCTGTGAGATCATCAATTGTCTGTGTTTTTGTTGATGTAGCCAACTGTGTTTGTGGCTAGGTATTGGTTAAATCTGGTTCTGTCAAGGAATATCCTTCTTTGGTGATTGAAAGTTTTGCTGGATATAGTAGTCTGGGCTGGCATCTGTGGTTTCTTAATGTCTGAATAATGCTTGACCAAGAACTTCTGGTTTCATTGTCTCCATTGAGATGCCAGGTGTAATTCTGGTAGGTCTGCCTTTATATGTTACTTGGCCTTTTTCCTTTGCAGCTCTCAATATTCTTTCTTTATCCTGTATGTTTAGTGTTTTGATTGTTATGTGGTGAGGGAACTGTTTTATTGATCCAGTCTATTTGGTGTTCTGTAAGCTTCTTGTGTCTTCATAGGCATATCTTTCTTTAGGTTGAAAAGTTTTCTTCTATGATTTTGTTAAATACGTTTTCTGTGCCTTTGAGTTAAACTTCTTCTTCTATACCTATTATTCTTAGGTTTTGTCTTTTCATGGTGTCCCATATTGCCTGGATATTTTGTATTAAGCTTTTGTTAGATTTAATGTTTTCTTTAACCGACGAGAGTCTATTTCCTCTATTTTTATCTTCAGTACTTGAGATTCTTTCTTCCATCACTTGTATTTTGCTGTTTATGCTTGCATTTGTGGTTCCTAATTGTTTTCTCATGATTTCTGTTTCTATAATTCCCCAATTTGTGTTTTTCTTTATTGTCTCTATTTCAGTTTTGAAGCCTTGAATAGTTTCTTTCATATGTTTCATTGCTTTTTCTTGGTTTTAAGGGATTTGTTGATGTCCTCCAAATTTTTGTTTGTTTTTTCCTCCATTGCTTTGAAGGAATTTCTCATTTCCTCTTCAAAGGGCTCAAACATTCTCCTGAAGTTATTTTTTAGGTCATTTTCTTCTGCTTCATCTATATTTGGTTGTTCAAGACTTGATATTGCAGGGACACTAGAGTTTACTGGTGTTGTGTTGCTCTTTGTGGTCTTGCATGTGTTCTTACCTTGTCTACCCATCTTTTCCTCTAATTGGTGTAGTTGGAGCTGTCTGTGACTCTGGTGATCAGTCTTTCAGGTGCCAGTAGATCCAAGGCTCAGATGCTTGCTTCTTGTGATGCAGTCAGTGCCACAGATCCAGTCTCCCCGTTGGTCACTCTGTGTTCCTGGAGGTAACTCAGCACTCCAGGGGATTGCTCTGCTCCCATAGAGTTCACTGTCTCAGGCCCGCTCCAGCCTAGGTTGCTGGGTCAGAACTGTTTCTGTAAATATCCCTGGTCTGGATCTGCTCCTGCAGAGGTCCCTGGCTTGGGGTTGGTCCTGCAGAGGTCCTGGCTCGGGCCTACTCCCTCAGAAGTCCCAGACTCACACCCAGACCTGCAGAGGTCTCTGGTTCCTGCCCACCCCCTGAGAGGTCCCACACTCATGCCTCCACCTACAGGGCTCAGGTCTACTTCCTCGAAGGTCTTAGACTCACGCCCAGACCCGCAGAGGTTTCTGGTTCCTGTCTATGCCCTTGTAGGTCCCAGACTTATGCCTGAACCCACAGAGCTCTCTGGTTCCAGATCACTCCCTCAGCAGTTGCTCCCCTGTACCTGCTCCGGTGAAGCTTGCTGCCTCGGGCCTGCTCCAGCCTATATTGCTGGCCCAGTCCTGCTTCCACAAATGTCCCTGGCATGGATCTGCTCCTGCTCCTGTGGAGTTCACTGTCCCAGGCCCGCTCCAGCCCGGGTCGCTGGCTCAATCCTGCTCCTTTGGCGCTCGCTGCCTCAGGACTGCTCCTGTCCAGGTTGCTGGCTCAGTCCTGCCTCTGTGGAGTTTGCTGTCCCAGGCCTGCTCTGGCCCAGGTTGCTCTCCCAAACATATTTTAAATTGAACACAAATATATTTTTCTTCCATTGCTAAGATCTTGCTGATGTTAGGGTTTGACATGAAGACCTCCTACTGCAGTGGCTCTCAACCTTCCTAATGCTATGACCCTTTAATACAGTTCCTCATGTATGGTGACCTCCAACCATAGATTATTTTTGTTGCTACTTCATATCTGTAATTTTGCTTCTGTCATGAATAGCTGTGTTTTATGAATATCTGTGGTTTCCCATGGTCTTAGGTGACTCCTGTAAAAGGGTTTTTCGACTTCCAAGGGGATTGTGACCTACACTGTTCTATTGATGGGTGAAATGTTTACTCTTTCTCTCTCTCTTTTAAAATATCACCCTCACTCTAGTGTCCTCCCTCCTTATCTCCCCCTCTCTTTCCCCCTCCCTCCTCTCTCTCTCTCTCTCTCTCTCTCTCTCTCTCTCTCTCTCTCTCTCTGTGTGTGTGTGTGTGTGTGTGTGTGTAATATGTGTCTACCTGGGTGTTTATGCATGCTATGACTACACAACTTATAATTGAAGATCACACAACTTTCTGGAATCGTTCTCTCCTTTCACCTGTGAATCCTATGGATGGAAACTTAGGATGCCATCTTAACTGATCCAGTATCTCCTTTTTTGATTTTTTATTGATTTTCATATATTGTATTTTGACCACATTCCTTCCCTCCCCAACTCCTCCCCACTTCCATACCCACCAAACTTCATGTTCTTTCTTTCAAAACTAAAACAAAAACAAAACACACACACATGTGCACGCATGCAAAAAGAAAGTTCATTTTGTCAACTACTTCTGGACATGGAGCCTGCCTTGGAGTATGACTGATATATCCAGTGACATTCCATTGGAGAAAACATTTTCCCTTTCCCAACAGGTATCAATTGCAAATAGATTCTTTGTTACAGGTGGGCCTTTGTTCCTACCACCCTTCACGTTACTGGGATGTTGTCTTGTTTAAACTGTGCTGGCTTGGGCTTGCTTCCATCAGTTCTGCTGGAGCTGGAAGATACTGCTTCCTTGGAGCCATCCTCCACCTCTGCCTCTTACAGTTTTTGCACCTTGTCTTCCGCCTAGATTTCAGATCCTTAAGGGGCGGGGTATGATAAAGACATCCCATTTAGGGCTAAGTGCTCCAAAGTTTCTCACTCTCTGTACATTATCTATCAATTAAATGTTTTAAAACAAAAAAAAGGGAAAATGGAAAGTGATATTAAAAGGCAAATTTAAGGTGGTACTTAGACACTGTGAAATACTATTCTACTGTAAAGAAACATAAAATTATTAACCTTTTGGGAAAATGGATGGAACAGGAAAAAGCAATATTGGGTGAGGTAGCCCAGACCCAGAAAGACAGACATTGTATGTTCTCTCTTATGAGAGTCTCTATTCTCCAAATATTCAGATTGTGAGTACATAACCTGCAGTAGCTGTAGAAACCAGGAAAACACACCAGGCCATCACTGGGGTACAGGGTTAGGGGACCAATAGAAAGGGGGACAGCAGAGTACAACTGATCTGAAGGGGAAAATGGGAAAATGGGGGTCTTTAATTGGGGAGGGTTCGATAAATAAAGAGTCAGGAGAAAGGAAGTCAAAGTTACAGTAAAGATGTCTGAAAAGTCACAAGGAATGATTCTATCAACTATGCCCCTAAAAATACACCCTAAAATACATGTAAATCTGTATATAACTATATAACACCATACATACACACACATATATATATATACATATATTTAAATGAAAATTTCCCATCTGGGCCGACAATGCTTCCTTCAAAAGCCAAACAAAAACCATCTAACCGTCTTTTGAGTTGTCAGTCAGGGTTGTCCAAGAAGCTCCCAAAACATAAAGTATTGCTATTGTCCTTGGTTGCCCGCCCCCCCAGAAGTGAAAGATAAGTCCCTATTGCTGAAGACACATGCACTTCAGACACAGGGCCAAGAAGCTCCCGAGTTGGAACTAATCTGAAAGCCTTCTTTCTGAGAACTAGCTTTCTTGGAACCAGTAACCCACAGGTCTCTAATTGGAGTTAAGACTCACTCAAAGAGGAAATTCATGCCTGGTACTAGAAACCTATCCAACTACCCAGGGCTAGCGAAGTAGTGAATCTTATATATTTGTTCTTATACCCTAAGATAAGTGTAGCCCTCACCCCTTATCAAGGAAACTTCTCTTGGCAATAGCTGGAGACCACTACAGAAAATTAGAACCCATCAAAATGCAGAGATGTGGAGCCCTGTCACAACTGATACATATACAAAACAAATCCCAATGGTTCAGGGATCATGACAGAAAGGGGTGGAAACACTGTAAGATCTAGAGGACCAGGGAGTTTGATGAAGCTACACCCAAAGAGACTCACTAACATGACTGTCTAAACATATGCTGCACACGGACAACAATAAAGATGCTAACGTGGCTGGAGGGAAGCCCAGGAGGCCTTAACCCTTCACAAAGAGCTACAGGCAACTAAGGAATGCTGAAAGCATGAGAAGATAGTCTTCGTCAGTAAAGAGCACTCCTACTGGTTATCCAATATCAAATTGTCATCCCTGCCTGAAAACATACATGCCAATAACATTATATAGACTGAGCAGGTGGCATGGATGTATTCAGGAATATATATATGTATATACATATATGAATAATAATAATTGTGGAGGGAGAAAAGGGAAGGGGGAAATATAATTATATTATAATATGAAAAATTAAAACAAGTATTTCTTAAAGCATGTATCCCCTGTTGTTCTGGCAGTGAGTGCCATTGATCTTGTTACTCTGACTGTGCTCTGCTTGGAGTAGGACATAAAGTCAATGAGCAATGTGTATTACTGCTATTTGATTTTTCCACAACCTTTAAGAACAAGAGATTGCAGCAGCTGCAAATTTAAGATTGAAAAGTTTAAGTAGAAAGTCCTTGGCCCTGGATTTGATCTCTTGAGGTATTTCAGCACAGTAAGATGGATGCATAGATAGTTGAGATGACAGACAGGGGAGACAGGTAATCTTCAACCTATTCACAAAAGAGATCTAAAAATAGGATTTAGAGCCAGCTAAGGGAAACTAGCATTTAAAAGCAATGACTGAAATGGCTGATTCCTGATCGAGGGCCAGACGTGTATAAGATGAATAAATGAGCTTGAATACCATCTTGTAGCAGAGACTAAGGGCATGGACCAAAGGGCCCGTTAAAGAACTTTGAAGCCCACCTAAAGGGTCACTGACTCACCAGAGAACAGGCACTCTGAAGAACAGTAAAGATAATGACTGTAATCAAACAGACCACATAGGCACAAATACGTAAGTGTGATGTCTATGCTACTGCAGATCTGCCAAGACAGGATTGCACAGGGTGGGGAAAATGACTACATGTGAGAAAATAGGGAGCAAGCCACAAAGGTCTGGGAGAGCTCCCAGACTACAGTGTATGCCTGCCTGTAAAGACGGTTGGGAGGAAAGCCTGCCATCCAGAAAGGTTCAGGGGCCAGAGAGCCCTTGAGCCAAAACTGGTTGTCAGGAGATTCAACATCCCCCAGAAACATGAAGCAAGATGTCAAAGTTGCTGCCTCAATTCAAACAGGGAGATAGTTTCATCAGGTGATATCTGAAATTCTTGTTCAGTTGTTAGCTGAAACTTGAAGTCTTCCTGGGCATTTGTGAGTGTGCACGTGAACACATGGACACACACACACACAGACCACAGACACAGACACAGACACACACACACACACACACACACACACACCAGTTAGCCTTATAGGATACTAATGAGTACATTAATTGTTTGGAAATCCTGTGAATAAAGGGGACATCTGCCTTGCTTTTCTATGCAAACCACTGATGAACATCTAAATTGTAGATGTGGTGATATATTTAAAAGGAGGAATGATGGCATTGAAGCATCATCTTTTTTTTAAGTGTCTGCAAATTAAATATCTCAGCAGTGCCAACTGGAACCTAGGCTGCTGGTCACAAGAAGAAAGGTAAGTTGACCCGTGCCCCTTGACAACGAGCTCCATCTTTCTCTCTGAGGAAAATCTGAAGCAGATTCAGTTTATAGATTCAGCTCCTGATATTAAGCAAACCCAGAGGCCAGACGGAAATGGCAAGCTGTACCAAAGGAACACAGTCAGCAAAATTTTCACTCCACAGACATCAACAGAAAATATTAAGGTTAAAAAGATATAAAGAGGCAGGAGAAGCCTGCACAAATCACACTAAACTACTCTGTAGTGTTTAGGGGCTTTAAACTAAGTAACCAAATACTAATGAAACTTGAAAGAGAAGCCCCATAAAAATCCAAATAGACGTCACTTTTATGAGAGCAACTTGCCCCCCTGGGGGCTGCTACCATGCCCTGTAAAACTCGGGTTTAAGTTTAAAAGGACATTTACATTATCATACCTCTTTAAGTGGGACATTCGATGTGAATAATTTTGTGTGTTCATGTGAACTTCACAGTAAAAATGTGTGTTATGAATGGAAAATAGACATCTAGAGACATATAACAAGGGGAATTTACCTTAGAAAGACATTAATAATTGTTTATAAGAACAGTAAGTAAAAAAAAGGAGAGTGTAATTTTAGCTCAGGGAAATTCAACATCTTCTGGCCTCTGTGTGCACCTACAATCATGTGCATGTACTTGCACACACACACAATTAAAAATGGATAAATCTTCTCAAAATATTTTATCAGAATTGGCTGATGACTGTACCAGGTATGTGATGACTAGGAATCCCAGATGTTGCTCAGTCCTGTCTGCTGACCCAGGGTCTATGCCTGATTTATTCATAATGCTTCCTGGAACTGATCTGAAGTTTATGTGTTGCAGGTCTGTGTAGTTGAAGAGAAACTAGTTACAAAGGTAGCATGTGTAATCTGGCTAAGTGACAACCAAACTCAGCTGCTTTCTTGTGCCAACTTGTCCCTGTACAGTTATCACTCATCACTTTGAAAGTAGAATTCACTCTGAAGAGGAAAAGGGGACTGGCCTCCGGAGCTGAGCCTCAACTGATAGGGGCTCCTGGAAGCTGGTGTGGCATAGGCTTTGCTTCCCTCACAGCCTTTATAAGCATCAGAAAACTTCCTATCGGTAGGCGAAAAGGAGAAAAAATGATGCTAGAGAGATGTCTTGGGACTTAAGAGCACTTGGTTATCTTGCAGAGGAGCCAGGTTCAGGTTCATGCACTCACATCTGTAACTCCAGTTCCAGGAACTCTGATGCCCCTTCTTGGTGCGGGAAGTCCTTCTGAATATGTGTTGCTTTTATTGATTAATGAATAAAGCTGTTTTCGGCCAATGACTTAACAGAGTAAAGTCAGGTGGGAAATCAAAACAGAGATGTAAAGTGAGAGTAGGTGGAGTCAGAGAAAAGCCATGGAGCCACAGCAGGAGACAGATGCCTTCATTGGAGTTCGCCGAAACTTTGCTGGTAGGCCATGACCTTGTGGTGATGCACAGATTAATGGAAATGGGTTAGGTTAGATTATAAGAGTTAGCTAGCAATACGCTTAAGCTATTGGCCAAACAGTATTGCAAATAATATAGTTTCAAGTCTGGGTGGCTGGAACAAATGAACAAACAGCCTCTGTTTACAGATTGGTCCCCAACGTGGGGCTAGCTAAATCCACATAAAACCTGAGAGAGCTTAGAAAGGAATTCTAGACAAAACAAAAACAAAGTTCCGCTGCATTTAAAACAGCTTCTTGCTCTGTTTGCTGGTGGCAAGCAGAGATGCAGCTCCTTTAAGAGGTTTCCTGACTCAGCTTTAGTGGCAAGAACTATTATTATTATTATTATTATTATTATTATTATTATTATTATTATTAAGGGAAGGCTTCCTGGTTTGTGCTAGTTACAGGAACAGATCTGGCTCCTTTGGGGGGCTGAAGCCCGCCACCCACTTCAAGTCCAGATGCTTATGTGCCTACTTGGAGTCTAGAGGAAAGTGGCTGAGACCATGCCTGGGGCTCAGCACTGGGTAGGTGGCAGAATTGCGTCTGTTGGGCATGCACAGGCAGTAGAGCATGGCAGATTCCCACTGCCATACACAGGGGTATTTCCAGGCCGCACAGTGTACTGCATGGCAGATTTAGCTTTTACTCAGATTAAAAGGGTTTATATGTTGCACGGTGCTTCCCAGAGTTGTGGTGAGGATGGCTCTCACCTGACAGTCTCAGAGGCAGTGAACATGCCTCTGCCATGTTTCAATGGGCAGAGCCAACAGGCAGGGCCGAGTTGGTCCTATTACTCAGATAAAAAGGTTTATGTGCTGCACACTCCTTCTCAGAGTTAAAGTAGTGAGCACGGCTCCTACCTGGCAGTCCTTTGCCATATTGAAAGGCAGAGAGAGATGGAGCCAGCATCCAGAGCCACTGTAATCAAGCTGCTTACCATTTTAAAAGTGCTCCTGTTCAGAAAATAATTACAGATACGCAATAAAGACAGATTCAGATAAAAAAGACCTTAAGTGGGTCACAGTGTTGAATAAATGTATGTAGGCTTGGAAGAGAGAAGAAAAAAGAATATAGACAGTTATATAAGGAAATAAATGGTTTTAAAGAATAAAACAAAGTCTTTAAAGAGACAGTGTATAGATAGTCATGGCTTAAAGGAGTAAAGATAATAAAATAAATACTAAAAAGTAATAGAATAAAAACAAATAAGCCATGTAAAGATGGAATATACACAGAGAGTCTAAATTATGTATATTATTGTGTTTTCTTTGAATTTTTTGACTGTGAGGGAGTTAAGTAGAGAGACATTTCATTGTATGGGCTGCTAAGCTTAACCAAATATATATTTTAAAGGTATCTTGATTTCAAAATATGGGTCTATGGATACGGTGCATTGGGAAAAAAAGAGGTTCTGCTTTTGTTTCTACAGAGGATGAGAAAGTGGATTCCTTCCAGACTAATGTGGTTTGATGAAACAAGACTCCCTGAAAGGTCTCCGTGAACCCCCCAAGAAAATATTTAACCCAACAAAATGCACTTCCTGTTTATTTAGGTAATATTATATCCTTCTGGAATCTTTGATGGAGTTGAAGGATAGATAGTTATAATTTTCCTTAGTTATAATAAAAGATAAAGTAGAGATAAATATTGTAACTTGCTTGATAAACTGTTTTGTTGTATGTAATCTTGCTATATTGAAGTTAAAACCTTCCTTTTTATTTAAACAGAAAAGGGGAAATGGTGTGGGAAGTCCTTCTGTAAATGTGTTGCTTTATTGATTAATGAATAAAGCTGCTTTCAGCCAACGGCTTAAAAGAGTAAAGCCAGGCAGGAAATCAAAATAGAGATGGAGAGAGAGAGAGAGAGTAGGTGGAGTCAGGGGGAAGCCATGGAGCCACAGCAGAAAACAGATGCCTTCACTGGAACCTGCCAAAACTTTGCCAGTAAGCCACAACCTCATGGTGATGCACAGATTAATGGAGATGGTTTAGTTTGGGATGTAAGAGCTAGCTAGTAATACGCTTAAGCTATTGGCTAAACAGTATTGCAAATAATATAGTTTCTGTGTGACTATTTTGGGTCTGAGTGGCTGGGAAGGAACTAGAAGCCTCTGTTTATACCTTCTGGCCTCTAAGGAACCAGATATGTATGTGGTGCATGTGCAGGCAAAACATATAAATATAAAAATTAATATTTTTCAAAGAGATATCCAGTATTACCTAATACATGCTTATCAATATTTTATTTTCATTTATGATTTTTTAAAGATGAGAGTGGTGGCACACGCCTTTATTTATTTATATGCTTTTTTATGTATAAGTGCTCTGTCTGAATGTGTGCCTGAATGCCAGAGGAGGGCATCAGATCCTATTATAGATGCTTGTGAGCTGCCATATGGTTGCTGGGAATAGAAGTCAGGACCTCTGAAAGAGCAGCTAGCGCTCTTAACCAATGAGCCATCTCTCAAGGCCATCACTTAGATTGTTTTTAAAAATACTGTAAAAAATTCTATATGAAATAGGAGAAAGTTTATTTTCTAATTAAAAACAATTGTGTGGTCTCTGTACATGTGCCAGAGGATATGTGCGTGCATGCATGCATGCATGCGTGCGTGCGTGTGTGCGTGTGTGTGTGTGTGTATGTGTGTGTAAGCCAGATGTGAAGTTGATGTCAGGTAATTTTCTTGATTACTTGATTACTCTCAACCTTATTTTTTTTATAAAGGGTTACCAGGAGCTCATTAATTTAGCTAGGCTGGCAGGTCAATGCACTCCAGGAATCTACCTGCCAGGGCATCTCCCACCCCAGCACTGGAGTGCCAAATGTATGCCACTGTGCCTGAATTTTACATGGATGCTGGGATGTCAAACTCAGATCTTCACGAATACATAATAGAGACAGACCCTTTACTGACTGAACCATCTAAAAGATCAGCTTGTTGTAAAATGATTATTTGAAAGAAAAAACGAAACCAAAGCAGAGCAACAGTAAACAATAATATTAATACTTTCCTGTTTTGTTACTGAGTTGAACTATGATTCTCCCAGATACATATGTTGAAGGTCCACATTCTGTGACTTCTGAATATCATCTTTTCTGGAAGCAGAATCTTTGAAGATGTAATCAAGTTAAGAGAAAGACACTTTTGTGGGTCCTAATGCAACATGGCGTATAGGAAGAGGAGCACACATGCTCAGAGCTGTGGCAGAGCCTGCAGTGAGAAGCGTTGACCTGAATGCTACACCTAAAAGTCAATAGACACCAAGGACAGCCAGCCATTGACAGTCACTAGCAACAGGAGGGCTGCTATCCAACCTCTCACATGGAGTTCGATGAGGCTGTGTTTTGATTTCACAAGAACCCACAAGTCTGAAAAATTTAAAACTCTGCATGTTTTAAATGGCCATATTTTTGTTACTTTATTGAGAAGACCTAAGGAACGAAGACGATGAATTACCACAGGCCTTCTGTGGGAAGGAAACAACACACTGAGCTCCCATTTTCTAGATGGTGTCAGAGTCAACGAAAAAAGGGACAAGAAGCAGAGTGGAAGAACAAGAATAATCTACTGAGAGAATCTATCAAAATTAACTGGATAATTTAGAACTTCAGAGGCTATACAACTAACGTGTAATATCAACTATATTTCTGCAAAGCAGTATTCAAAAATGAAAAGTTAAATATATCATTATGATGACATTGAAAGACAGTTAACTACTGATGAATAATTCTGAAATACCTACACTGAGAACTAGAGCAAATTCTTGAGAAAAAATAGAGAAGAGCTATATGAATGGGAGTAAGCATCGTGTTTATGGATTAGTGGACTCACTGTTTCAAAGGCATCAATCTTGCTCAGTTAGTCCAAAAATTCAATGGAATCTCAGTAAAAGTATTGAGAAAGGAGTTATATGATACTAATATCTATCTAAAAGAATGTCTATGGAAATGCTGAAGATATAAAAAAGATGGAAAACTCACACCACCAAGTATGAACCTCTATCATAATTCTATTATAATGAGTGTTATAGACCCACCCTAGACTGTCATCTGATACACAACAGTGGCATTGAAGGGGAAAAAGATTATCTTTCATTAAATGAACTGGATCAATGGAATATCCTCAGAAAATAGTAATTCTCTATTCATAATTATAGTTTATAAAATGCATAAAAATTAACTTCAGATATGCAAGAAATCTCAGGGTAAAATGTAAAACTGTGAAGTTCCCAGAAGAAAACAGAGAATGATCTCTTCGTGACCCTGGAGTAGTCAAAGAGCAGAAACCAGAGAGAAAGGTGCAGATGTGTTGTGAAGAGCTGATGAATTGCTCTACACTAAGAATAACTGTTTCTCAAAAGATACCATTAAGCATGAATTCCAAAAAGAAGTATGCAGGGTCAGGGACATAAGACAGAAGTGTGAATCTCAGAAAATATAAAGAATGCCACATTCAGTTAATATAAATAAGCATAAATTACTTCTTTTTTATTAGCTTTATTTTTAACAACCACATTTATTGCTTAAATAAAAAAATGACAATATTCGATTATACAGTTTACCACAAAGTAGTTAAAAGGCACATGATGATAATTAGACATTAAGTATTAAATTTTCAGGAAGTAGTCAAGCTGTAAACAAGACAAAGGCAATAATGTATGTTACAATCCAAGGAGCAACCACTTAGCAAACACTATAAAAATAAAAAACCGAAAACTAAATGAAATAGTCTATAATTTTGAAATTTTACATTAATTTGTAGTACACTCGTGTGTGTGTGTGCATGCGTGTGTGTGTGTGTATGTGTATTTCTATCTCATAGCACTGGTATGAGGTCAAAGCAAATTTGCGGGAATTAGATTAGCTCTCTCCTTCCAACATATGGATCCTGGGGATTTTGCTTGGGTCTTCAGACATGATGACAAGTGCTCCTGCCAACTGAGCTATCTCACTGGCCCAAGTAAATAAAAGTTTGATTACCAGCAACAATGACAAAAGACAGTACAGTAGGAATAGAGGTACAAAAATCGATGGGACACATAGAGACCAGATATCAAAATTATAAATGTAGGGAGACCAATGATACACTGAATGTAAGCGCACTGGGAGGTAAATAATATTGAAATATTTATAACAGAAGAAAGATACTGTATGTGATCTCCCAGGAATTCTTTAAATATGAAGTCATGAGTTTCAGGTAGAAGTAAATTTAAATAAGATGTGATGCGCAAATGCAGGCATGAGACAGGTGATGTGGATTTACCAACATCAAAGAGAATACACGCCTGTGAGTAATATCAGAATTAAAAAGAACTCTTTTACAAAATAAAATGGGCCACTTCACTAATACAACAACCATTCATGTGCACACAACGAATTAAAGACCTATGGGGAAAATGGTAGAACTAATGGAGAATTAGAATCATCATTAAAGATAGTTCCCTAAAATTGAAAGTCCAGTGAAGAACAGAATATGTAGTAAACCCTATGGGCCTGTCTAACTGGCATTTAACACCTGAATTCAACAACTTCAGAATACATATGCTTTTCAAGTGTATATGGGGTGTTTTCTAAGACAGAACAGTTACCACATATCAAAATTTTAAAAAATCAGTACAGTTAAAAGGTTAAAATATCAAAGAGAATGTGTTATGACCTCAAAGATTTCAGTTAGAAATATACAAGCATCATACATATGGAAAAGAATTGCTTATTTGGAAACACAGGGAAATTAGAAAATGCTCTGATTTACAGATAATGGATATAGAACATCAAAATGGCAGTACTCAGATAGGAATTTGCATCTCTCATCACATTTCAAAGGAAATTTAAGCTCAGTGATTTCAGTGTATTCATTAGGAACTGTGTAAAAAAGCAAATTAAACCCATAGTAAGTATGAAGGCGATGATAAGCATGAGAAGGAAACAAACAAAAGGAAAAGGTGAGAAAGTTAACAAAGGACAAATGCTTTTATCTGGGAAGATCGATAGGCTGGTAGACCCTGGCAAATGTAATTAAGAACAAAAATGAGGAAAGAAATTACTAGAATCAGGAATGAAAAAGCAGTATCACGTCAAGGCTTGCAGACAGAATGAAGGCAATGAAGGCCCATCATAATGTTATGCCCCAAATATCTGATTACTTAAGTGAAACAGTTGAAATTCTCAAAATATTACATGTAGTAAAACCTTCTATAGCTATTAAACTCTATTGTCAACTTAAAATAAAACAAACAAAAAATGTACAGACAGTAAAAGCCCATTATGGATGGTGGCCTGAGAGAGGTTGGAGGAGAGAACAAAGTTCACAAGTTTGAATGACCAGTGTACACGCAGCATGGCATGTGATAGAAATACATCATACACCACTAAAAATAATTTCAAAAATTCCATAAAGAAAACTCAAGGTGCATAACTCTATTTTCCAATCTTATCAAGATTAAAAGAAGAAATTCCTATCTATTTCAATCTACAATCAATTTCAGAATACAGAGGAGTTGGGAATATTTCTCAATTTGTTTTATGAGGTTATCATAATTCTTGACCAGAATTAGATAATAAAATTTTAAATAAAAATTATAAAACATTTTTTTCTTACAGGTAGAAATAGGTGGAAAATCTTTTAAAATTCAGTAAGAAAGTCAGCAGGAGTCAAATTTATGATCAAGGGAACCTGTGGTTTGATGTACTTGTCAACATCAGAAATATCCCAGCATTTGATCTTGAATATTGCTTTTGTATTATGTTTTCCCTCTGCTCAATGAAAGCATCCTGCATCCCTAGAAGACCCAAAGAAGACTGTACCCATCCAGAAATGCCACTCCAATTCTCCCACCACAACGTGGGTGAGGAACACATCCCTTAGGCCACAGGGAATGCTGACATTGTCCGTCACGATGAAGATATCAGCATTTTACACATCCTAACTTTACAGTCTTCACAAAAAGCATTCTATAATCTTAAACTGTTGGGTTTCGCTCTTAGAGTTTCTATTGCTGTGAAGAGACACCATGACCATGGCAACTCTTACAAAGGAAACCATTTCATTTGGGCTGACTTGTAGTTCAGGAGTTTAGTTCATTGTCATCATGGGGGTTTAGTTCATTGTCATCATGAAAGCACGCAAACAGACATGGTGCTGGAGAGGTAACCAAGAGATTTACATCTACATCAGTAGGCAGCAGCAAGAGAGATATCCTGGGCCTGGTTTGAGTTTCTGAAACCTCAAAGTCCACCCTCAGAGACACACTTCTTTCAAGTGTGTCAAGGCCACACCGATGCCAACAAGGCCATATCTCCTAATAGTGTCCTTTTAAGCCTATGGGGCCATTTTTTTTGAAACCAGCACAGCATCTTTTCTATTATTTGTTGTAGTCTTGGTTTTAATGTTGACTGTGGTCCCTCTTACATGTTGTCTATTCATGTGGATACTTTTAAGTATTATTTATTTATTATGTTTACAATATTCTGTCTGTATGTATGTCTGCAGGTCAGAAGAGGGCACCAGACCTCATTACAGATGGTTGTGAGCCACCATGTGGTTGCCGGGAATTGAACTCAGGACCTTTGGAAGAGCAGGCAATGCTCTTAACCACTGAGCCATCTCTCCAGCCCCCTTAGTATTAATTTTATTATTTAATGTGTGTGATTGTTTGGTCTGCATGTATATCTATGCACTACATGTGAGCCTGGTACCTGAAGAGGCCAAATGAGAGCACCAGATCTCCTGGAGCTGGAGTTACTGACAGTTGTGAAGTACCATGTGAGTGCTGGGAACTGACCGTGGGATCTCTGGAAGAGCAACCACTGAAAATTCTTAACTGCTGAGCCGTCTCTCCAGCCTTGCTTTTCATTTTATAATTTGAACTCACCGATTTTCTTTTGTTGTCCTGTGTGGGAAGCTGTAAAGTCCCCTCCCCGCCTCCTTGCACCTCCCAGCACACACTAGAGGAGGAACCCTTGAATATAAATAGCACAGGCCCAGGCATCTGGATCTGCCCTAAGCCTGATCCACCATGGCTAGCTGCAGGATTACCCTCTCCAGAGTCCAAGCAGAAAACATGCTCCCTCTCTTTTCCCTGGGATACAATAGAGGTTCTCTAGTCTCTTACATGGAAGGGCGCTTTGTTTTAGTCTGTGGGTTTATGAAGAACTCTTCATTCCAGCTCTCTACCTCTCACAGGGACAAGATCCAGCTTCCTTGAGGGACTGCGTTAAAAGTCTAGCCTTCCATCCCTGAATCTGACCTTGTTCTGCCTCTCCCTAGGTTCCAGCAGCAATATCAGCTTGTAGGGTGCATGGGGGTTTGTTTCCAATTCTAGTCTGTAAAATTCTAGTCTGATACAGCCTATTTCTGTTTTGTATGTTTACCATTTCTTTATTCTGAGAAAGGGGATTAAGAGGTGAGCCTACATATCCCAGTAGGCTTTACTCTCAGATCATTTTATACCATACAAATGAAAATAACTGGGTATTGAAAACACGAGATAGAACTGGACTTACAGCTCTACTTATTGGCATTAGCAATACTAACACCTCAGATCGAGGAGCAACCCAGTTAAGGGACTGACTGTGTTTGCAGATCCTCCAGGTATCTGGGCAAGCACGGGGTCTAAACCAGTATTGACCCCTTGTCCCATCCAAAAGTGGTTATTTTCTAGGTTTCTGATCTTACAGGGTACAACATTACTGTTATGTTTTGGGCTCTTAAATGTGACTCCCCAGCTCAGTAAGGATGTAGTTGTGCTCTCTGCAATGCGTTCCCAGCAACCACACTCAGGGGAAGAGGCTCATCTCTCTGTGGTGCTAGCCAGGGTTCTTAGGCATTTGCAGAGTGGGAGTAGGGAGCGAGTCCAGCGATTGCACCACCAATGCAGAGGATTTGACAGGGAGAAACTTCCAGCTGATGTGTTCCTCCCCCTCTCTGGTGTTTTGATTTTCCTTCTCTCCTTTTTTTTTGCTGGCAGCCAATCCTTTGCAGCTCATTCCTTCACCAAGTGTCTATTTTGTGTTGTCCCCACTCCTGGAGATGGGATGGGGCGTACCAAGGAACCAGATGTACACCCATCTGTTTGCCAGATGTCTCTGCCTACTGTCGCCACCGATTCTGCAAACCATGTGGCTGGACTCCCTACCCCATTCCCATCCTTGGGGGTACCTTCCAGCTTAGTCATTTTTTGATAAGCCTGTCCCTCATTTTTAGTGTCATACTGTCTAATCCATAGGAGTGACACTCTGATGGCTCAGATGCTCTGGAATCTGTGGGAAGACAGGGAACAGAGGTCCCGGGAATACAGGGCAGTCTTCAAAGTGGGTTTTCTGTACTGTGCTTCTGGGGATAAATGGGGTCCAGCCTTCCTCACTTCTGATGATGGCTCTCCTCAGTATCTTCCTCCCTTCTCAGAATCACAATGAAGAAGACTTCTGGGGCTAGGGCCTCTGTGGCTGGTCCCCCTCAACTGTCCTTGTTCTTTTACTGTCCTTTGAGACCCAAAGGCCTACACAACCTAGTTCTGGCTTGTCTATCAAACAAGGGATTAGAGTTAAGGTTTTAATTTTTCAAACCTGTTTTAAAAGAAAAAAAAAAGAGAGACTAGACCAGGCTCCCTGCTGGGACTATCACACCATATATTTGCCATGCTCCTCTTTCCATAGAAAGCCTTGCCCACATCCAGCTGGTCTCTGGAAACACCAGGTCCTGCAGGGAATGTGCAGGGTTACCCCTCCCTTGTCTACCTTGTCTGGCTGGAGAAACTTCCGAAGCCTGTGAGGCAGATGCTGGCACCAGAGAGAGTCCTGGAAGACTGGGTCCTGGTGGGCGAGGAGTTGGGGGAGGGGGAACTGTTCAGGGGGTGAGTGCTGCACGCAGTTGATAGCAGTAGCAAGCTGCACGGGGTCAGAGGCCACTGACCAGCTGCGCCCGCCGGGATGCAGTTCCCCTGGAGGCCGCGGAGCAGCTCGGTTCTGCGAGCGCTCGCGAGGCGGGGGCGCGCTGTCACGTGTGGGGGCGCGCGGCGGCGGGAGCGCGCAGCGCTTTAAAGGCGCAGAGGCGGCTGGAGCGGCTGCTCGGCCCGTGGCGGACGGCGGCCGCGGCGGCGGCGTCTCCAGCAATATGTGCGTCGGACGGGGATGCATTTGGCTGGTTCTGGCCGCGGCGCTGCTGCACGGTAACCGCGGCGCGGCTCCGGCCGCACTCACCCGGCCCGGGCTTCCGGGAGCAGGCGCGGGCGGATGGGCGAGCGGGCAAGCGGGCGGGTGGTCCCGGGCTCCGGCCGGGGCGGGGTGGGGTGGCGGCCGCGCGCTGAGGCCCGCTGGGCTCTCTGCTTCCCAAGTGTCCCTGCAAGGCGAGTTCCAGAGGAGGCTGTACAAGGAGCTGGTAAAGAACTACAACCCGCTGGAGAGGCCGGTGGCCAACGACTCGCAGCCGCTCACCGTGTACTTCTCCCTGAGCCTCCTGCAGATCATGGATGTGGTGAGTGAGGGGCGGCGCTCGGGTCGCACACCCTTCTGTCCCAGACTGGGCGGCGGGCCGGGCAGGACATTCCCCTTCCCCCCCAGCCACCTGTGCGTGGGCACTTGGGTCGCGCCTTTCTCTTAGCTAGAAACTCCGGGCCAAAGTGTCCCGAGTTGGGAGTCAGTAGCAGGAACAGGCTGCGTTGGTCACTTTCAGTCTTCCTTAGAGAGAAAACTAGTGTAGTCCTGTGCCCGGTATAGTTTAGTCACTTAAAGGCTTTTCTCTCTCCTTAGTGACTGCGTAGTGCCTTGGCGGGGGCCTGGCCTTTCCGTTGCCAGTATGTCTGGGTAAAAGGCTAGCTGTAGGTGTTTAGAACCCCGCTCCCATTAAGGTGATAGACATTGTTTATATTTTGTGATCAGGACGGGTGCTGGCGATCCTGTTTGGAGGATTTCAGGCAGCTGATAGCAGTTCCTTCGACCCCTTGCAGCAAGCTACCAGATTTAGGCGACACGCCCCTGCGGTATCTGTGTCAGCTCTTTTTTTGTTTGTTTGTTTTTTTCTCCTACTTCTAGCAAGGCTACTTGTACGATTTTTCATAGGTGGAATTTTCAAACAGTCCCAATACTTAGAAAGTTTCCAGTATCAGTTCTATACAAGGCTTGTAGTGGGTAAAGTGCAGCAAAGGAGTGATTGTGTTCATCAGGAGGAACTGCTGTGGGAGGAAAGAGGTACCAGAATAATCACAGCTCCAGGTAGGAAGTGCAGAAAACCGTTAAAGGCTGACTTAGGTAAAGTGGCATGGCAGGTGATACTTCTCACTCCTATGCTGCTCCTCTTAATCTAGTTTTCATGATGAATGTTCTGTCTCCATACCATACCCATTAAATCTGCTTTTCCTACTATGGCAGGACCCTGCTTACTAAGTATTTGTGGGGACTTTATCATGAGAGATGTAAAGACAGCTGCCGTCACATGGGCAATTGTTTTCTAAGTTTACAGAGCACAGACTTAAGGCAAGGAAGAAAAAGAAACCTTATCGGTCGTGAGTTAGAGTGACAGACACTGAGGAGGGCAGACAGAGTCATGGAGCAGAGCACAGATGAGAGAGAAGTAGAGGTAGCAAGCTGTGTTGTGGAGGAGGTGCAAAGACTCCTGGGGAGTTAGGGCCCAGTAGAACTGCAGAACAGTTCAGGTAAGTAAGTGGTGGAGAAGTTGTTTCTGTTGCTTCTGGCTTTGCTAGTCTCTGGATGGTTGACTAGAAGTTTCATAAGCACTTGAGCTTTGCTTCTCTGTTAACAGAATGGACACTTCACCAGCCATTGTGATGCGCTCAAGACAATATGAGTAACTTAAATGATTCCCCAAAGCCAAGTACACAGTTGTAGTTATTTTCATGCAAAAGCTACAGAAGGAAGGGGTCAGGTGGCTAGGCTAACATGTTTCATAAGAGTCACACAGTAAGATGCCTTTCTCTGCCTCTGCGTTCTCTGCCAGGGTTTGCTTTGACCTGTCAGCCTTCTGGTGGAGTAGTGAGCTTTATGGCACGGTCACTCAGTTGAGGAGCTTGTGTGAAGAAGTGTGGCAGACTTTCTAAGGCTATGGAGAAGACTCTTAGGAAATCTGGTTAACATGTTAATAAGGGCTTGTTGACTCTTAACTAGGGTCAATGATGTGGGAAAGATTAGTTATGTTAGAGAATAGGGAAAGGATCAAAACAACATATCATAGATCTTCATGTCATTGCCGTATGCGTTGTTAGAAATAGGCAGGTGAAGAGGGTCATGAGCAGAGGTCTAGGGGACAATAAGGTAAGTTGTGGCCTCACCTGAGCCTCAGATCGAGCTGTGCACATATTGAACTTCCCAACAGGCAATGCTACACGTTTGTGGAGTGGCCTTGAGAGAGCTGCCTAACTTTGCTCAGCCCTGCTTTCTCATGTGTAAAACGAGAGCAATCATATCCACTTCATGGGTTTTGAGAGGATTAACAGAGAGGTTCTTGCCACATGCTGACAATTTGCTGAGAGCTTGCTCCATCTTAATTATGCAGTCGCTCCTCTCAGAGGTCAGGAAGTCCATTCCTAGAGAGGTGTGATCATTTGCCCAGGGATGCCCAGAGATGACAGGCAGTCTGCTAAGGAAAACTCACATGGGTTGAGTTTACATGCCCTTTACCCACCTAAGCTGCTGCTTTTTGACTTGGTAACTAATTTTTGCAGAACGGAGTCAACTGGATGGACTGTAGCTTATTGAATGTGGCCGTCTTAAGCGTCTTAAGAGAAGGTTTCTACATCAGGCTAAAGGAAATACATAAACGTTTGTATTCTAATCCTGTTTGGCTCTGTCTGGTTTTGAAACAGAGCCAGGTCTTTCTTGCTGAAATCTCAGCACTCTGGACAGAGACACCAGCGCTCATGAAGGTTATGCCTTGCTCTCTTGATTAGTACTCCTAGGGGCCATTTTGCTCATTTCAATCTTCTGTTCCATAGACCAGAGTTGATTCTCCCCAATTTATTATTTTTCCACACCTTTCTAAAGCATGTGTCCTGCCTTCAGGGATGTGGAGATGGCATCATCTCTCTCTCTCTCTCTCTCTCTCTCAACACACACACACACACACACACACACACACACACACACACACACACACATCATGCGAGGTCGTTTGCACCATATATCCTATGCGTGTTTATAGGACTCCCAGTATGGGCCTTGTTAGGTTCTGAGAATTTACAGATGAATAAAAGAGAACTTCTACATGTAGAAGCTACACAGTCTGGCTGGATCTTAGGCTAAGAAGTAAATCTAAGATTTTCTTATGTGATGGAATAGTTTGCAGGCAAAATCTGCACATGTGCATGGGGAAACATTTATTTACAGTGATAGTGGCAGTGGCTGGAGTGGTTTTAAAGGCAAGAGGTTGGATTTCCAATAGGAGTTTCCCAGATGGAGAAAGCAGGAAGAGTTTCCCAGGTAATGGCAAGGGGCATTGTAAATGTGAGGGGGAGACACACCTTCAGCTGGGTGCTCCCATAGGATCCTGGCTCACTGCCTCCAACTAAGTGTTTTCATGGAATTCTGTCTCCATGAGTATTTGCTTAGGTTTTTTTGCAAGACTTCTCAGAAAATTTATGCTTATTAAAAGTTCAAAAATATTGGTCAAACCATAGATAGTTTATCAACCCCTTTTCAAGTTTATATTCTTTTAAAAATGTGTGATCTTCTCTGGTAGAAAGTGCTAGTGTGTAAAGTATCTTGAATATGGTATAGAGTTCACATGTTGGCCTGTGCTCTTTCTGAGTGTCACAGACTGTGCATGAGGAAGTAATGAGCCAGAGTTTTGTAAAACCACAAGACTAGCTTGCCAGATCCTATTGTCCTAGGAATGGAAACATTCCAGCCATAAGATTTTTGTTAAATCCAATAATTATGAATTATAGATTAGAATGAAAAAAATGTCCCTATGTTTTAAAGATAAAACATGGGTCTTTTGAGGGTTTTCTGTACCCACTGTGGTCTGTTCTAGTTATTTGGCTGTCCCCTCGGTGAGGCACTCAGTAGAGAGTGGGAAGGCACTGGTAAGTTTCTGAGCAGGAGCGGAAAGGATCAGGGTCTATATTTAGAAGACACAGAAGCCTCGAATGTGGGGCAGGCTAGAGAGGAGAGTTTGGACAAGGACACAGAGATCTTTCTTAGTTTATTTTCTGTTGCTCTAACAAAATAGCTGAGACTGTAATTTATAAAGAAGAGGTTTGTTTTGGTTCCTGGGTGTAGAAACTGCAAAATCTGGGATCACGGCCATAACATCCTCTCGGAGTCTAGTGAGGGCTTTCATGTGGCTTGAACTCATAGCAGAAAGCAAAAGGGAAAGTGTGACCATGCAGAAGAGGCTAGACACAGGGGCAGCCTTGGCTTGTAACTGCTTCTTGAGGTAGTTGATCCAGTCTCTTGAGAAGTAACCAAGTTCTCTGAGAAAGGCATTTATGAGGGCTCTGTCCCCAGGACCCATACACCAGTCACTAAGACTCACCCCGATATTACTGTATTAAGGAATTAAATTCCAACACCTGGACTTTGGGGAATAGATTTAAACCATAACAGAGTTGAGCACAGCATGATCTCTGTGGCAATGTGGAGAAGGAGAAAGATTTAAGAGATTTTTTTTATATACCATCCACAATATATAATTGTGTCTAAGCATCTAGATCAGTTAAGTGAAAGTGCTCCCTTATTCCTATGCATACTCAGGTTTATAGTGATTCTTAACTTACTTCATGGGCCTTTCGCTGGGCTGAGGATGAGGTCATTACCTCATTCCTATGCATTCATAGGAAATTATTCCTAAGACTTGCAGATGGAGGGTTCTGAGTTGCCACTGGTTTTTATAATATTTCTCCTCTGCTGCTATTTGGTCATTTACCATGCATCTAAAGTGTTAGATCTTAATGTTCATTTGCATAAAATAAATATGCAGTTATAAAAATATTCCCAAAAGGGTAATATATTTTAAATGAATAATATGAATCAATATGTAGTTATGAACAAAAACAAAACACATGATTATGCTTGAATGAATTTTAGAATTTTAAAAGTTTTGGATTGCAGAGCTTTCTGGAAGCATTACACAAGTCAGTGGAACTGGTGGTATATTTTGAATTTGCTGCTGTAGAGGGCAGGCATGGTGGGGAGCTCAGTTTGCTACGAACTTGGGGTTATTTGAAGTCCCTTTGGTGTCCTCCTGCTAACATTCAGCAGATTTTGTGGTTTTTATTTACTAGCTGCATTTAAAGTGGTGTACCTCTAAATGAAAATCATACTTCTAGGGGATGTCTAAGCAGAAATGACCAAGGTAAAAATCAGGTAGTTCCCATAGTTTAACACCTTTTTGTTTGTTTTTTTTTTAAGAGAAGTTCTAAGTTCACAGCAAGTGCAGAGATTTCCCCCTCAGCCTCCTCTGATCAGCATTTCCTGTACAATGGTATATGTGCAAGCAAGCCTGGTGAGTCTACACTGACACACCAGCATTGCTCTCAGGCTGTGCTTTATATCTTTACTGGCAGTGCTGTAGGCTTGGATAAATGTATCTCAATATACTTGTGCCCACCTTTGGAGCATATACAGAATTGAGGCACTGCTTTAAAAATCTTTATTGATATTCCCCTTTCTCCATATCTTTACCTCAAACTATTACATCCACTGGTATCTTTACTCATTATATAATTTCCTTTCCAGGGGCTGCGGTGTTAGTTAAACTAGTAAAGTGCTGACCATGCAATCGTGAGGACCTGAGTTCTGAACCCCAGAGCACATGAAAAGCTGGGGGCTGGGGTTGGCATCTGTCATCCTAGTACCTGAGTATAGGGAGTGAGGCAGGCAGATCTCTGGAGCTTGTTAACTGGCCAGCTCCACAGAACCTGCTAGATTCAGGTTCAGAGAGAGACCCTATCTCAAAAAATAAAGGAAGAGTCCACTAAAGGGAAGATACCCAAGGTTGAACTATAGCCTCCTCAAACATGTACACGCACCTGTAGTAATATGTATTTACATTGCACACATTACACAATACACTACACCCCTCAAAAAATGCTTTTTTAGAATGTGATACAGTTACGGTCATCTCTTTGTAGCCTTTGGAGATATTCTTTCTCTTGGTAACAGGCATTTGAAAACCTCTTTTTTTTTTCATGACTTGCTAGCTCATTTATTTTCTGTGTTGAATAATAGAGCATTGTAATTGTATTAGTTTATTTACCATTTCATCTATTGAGGCACATCTTATTTGATCCTAAGTTTTGGCAACTGTGAATAAACAATTGTGATACCTGTGTTCGTGTTTTCATGAAGACTCAAGTCTTAGAAAATACCAATAGGAGCACTTGCAAGACTAAATGCTAAGGACTTGTTCCACTTTGCAAGGAAAACTCAGGCAAATCTTCAGGGTAGCAGTGAGCATTCCTGTTACCCTCCGTCCATAGCAGCATTTGGTATTGTTGAACTTTTAGATTTTGTTGATTCCAACACTTGTGTAGTGGCACCTTACGGTCTCATTTGTGTTTCTCTGATATATGTATGATATGGACCATCTTCTTGGGATTCTTTGCCATGTCTTTTTCTTTAGGGTTTATTAAAATCCTTGACCCTCTTTTGTAGTGAGATCTTTTTTCTCATTATTGCATATATTTGAAAGCAGATGTTTATCAGATGTGTTGTTTGGAAGGTGTATAATGGTTGGTTTGGCTTTTTGTTTCAACAATGATTTTTACACATCAGAAAATTTAATTTAATTTTGGTGAAATCTGTTGTATGAATTGTGTCTTTAATGAATTTTGCCTTTTGTGGTTTTTTTTTCTTTGTTAGACTAGACCACTTCTAGTCTAAACCATTTTGAGTTATTTTTGTGAAGGGTCTGTATACTTTTTGGTACACAGGTAATCATTTTTTGGTATATCATTGATTTAAAAGTATCTGTTGCCGCTGTTCGTACAGATTTATTTTGGGGGCTCACTCTTCTGTTCTGACATGTGTGTTCTTTCACCAGTATCACATTCCCTTGTTCACAAAGTTAATAGTTTTATAGTTGGGCAGCGCCACTCCTCAACCTTGTTTGTTTTTGATAGTCTAGATCTTTTATGTATGCACTTCAGGATTAAATTTCCAATATCCACAAAGACTTTTCTTGCAACTTGATTTAGTGATTCTTTTTGAGTTTATTGATGGACCATCATGTCGTCTGCAGACACAGCTATTATAGTTCCTTTCCCAGTGTGTATATCTTTATTCCCATTTTGTGCTTTATGCTATTGAAAATGAGTAATGAGAGGAACATTCTGTCCTTGCACATATCCTTGACAGCAAAGCTTTGAGTTTGTCACCATTCGTTATGAATTTAGCTGTAATTGTTCAGCCTTCTTCATCTAATTGAGGAAGTTCTCCCATATTTCTGATTTATTAAGTTTTTATATCATGAATGAATATAGAATGTTTTTCAAGGGCTTACTTGTGTCTCTTGATATGGCAGTGGAATTGCTATTCTTCAGCTGGTTGATGTGATGGATTATACTAATTGATACCTGAATGTTGACCATCCTCACATATTTGGGATAAATCACATTTGGTAATGGGGAATAATTCTAGTTGTACATTGGTTAGACTCAGTCTGCTCATACTTTGTTGATTTTATATTTATTTTGTTATTTATTGTATATGTGTGCACATATGTATATGTCTGTGTATGTTTCTCTGTGCATGCTGCACCACAGTGCTCATATGATGTCAGAAAACAGCTTATTTGAATTAATAATCTCCTTCCACTGTCTGGGTCCTGGGATATCACACAGGTCATCAGACATGCTATCAAGCACTTCACTCTTTGAGCCTTCGTAAAGATTCCATTGTTGAAGATTTTTATATTTGTGTTCTAGAGTTATGTGACTTCATAGAATTATGCAGGAAATACTTCTTTGCCCTCTCAAAGACATCATTGAAAACTGGTGCATTTTCTTAATTTCTGAACCTGCTATTCTTTTTATTTCTTCTTCAAAAACTTAGTGATTGATTCGATTTCTTTAATAAGTATCAGCCTGTTCAACCCCACATGTATGTATGTACATAATTTGACAAATTTTTTATTTAAAAGAAATGGTCCATTTCATTTAGGCTATTAAATTTGTGTGCACATGTTTATTCATATATTAATTTATATCATTTTAATGTCACAGCGTTGGAATAGTGGCCTCTTTTTTTATTTCTGATATTAGTAATTTATGTTGTCTTTGTTTTCCTACTCTAAATAGAGGCTTGTCAATTCTATTGATTCTTTTCAGAAAAACAGCTTTTAATGTTCATTTGCCTATTGATTTCTTATTGTCAAATTAATTTATTTCTATTATAATTAGTATTTGGATTTGTTAATTTGTTTTTTCCCATAAGGTAGAGACATTATTGATTTTAGATATTTCTTCTTTTTAAATGCTGCTCAGTTCTATACATTTCCTTCTAAGCACTGATTTGGCTTAGTCTTACAAGTTTTGAAAAGTCATGTTTATTTTTATTCAATTAAAATATTTTTTAAGTTTTATTTTTCAGGCACATGTCTAGAAGCATGGTCTTTAAAACTCTGTGTGTCCGGGGAGGGGTGTTTCTAGGTATCTTTCTGTTACTGGGTTCTAGTTAAATTCGGCTATAGACTCAGCACAGGCCGTGAGATTGATGTTCTTTTTTTTTATGGTTTTTCTAGACAGGTTTCTCTGTTGCTTTGGAACCTGTCTGGAAATAGCTCTTGTAGACCAGGCTGGTCTTGCACTCACAGAGATCTGCCAGCCTCTGCCTCTGCCTCCTGAGTCCTGGGATTAAAGGTATATGCCGCCACCGCCTGGTGAGATTGCTGTTCTTTTAACTGTGTAACAGGGTGCTACAATGTATTGCAGTTAGAATACCATTGATCACACCAAATGATCCATGGCATTTTAAGAATATGTGTTCATCTGGTGAAGAATTCTTCTAAAGAGATGTATTGTATCCAACTGATTGGAGATCTCAAATCCACCTGTGTCCTTAACTGATTTTCTGCCTGAAGCATAGGTAGATTTATTACTTTTGTTTATAGGTAGGTGGGTGGGTGGGTGGATGGGTGGGTAGGTAGGTAGATGAGAGAGAGAGAAACAGAGAGACAGACAGGGTCTTGATATGTAGCCCAGTCTGGCTTCAGCTTCCCAGCTACTGACATTACAAGTGTATAGCATTGTAAGCAGCAAGCACATCAGTGTTTCTAACAAAGGCCTTTTAGCTGTGAGGGCGGATTAAACTGCTTGCAGTTTTATATCCTTATGTCTGCTCTAATCTAATGCTCTATTGTTAGGCAATATGAAAGGTTGTATGTCCTGGAGAACTGACCCCATTTTCATTGTGCAGCTATAACCTTCATCCATAAAAACATTGCTTGTTTTGAGTTCTTGTGTTAATGTACTTTTTTTTATATTTACCATTAGCACAGTATATTTTTCTCTTTCTACTTTTAATCTCTGTTTTCATATTTAACAAAGTTTCTTGAAGACAATACAGAATTGGACTTTGCGTTTTTATCTGCTTTGCTTCTTTTAGTCGGTACATTTAGACCATCAAACCAAAGTGATTATTGACGTATTTGGATTAACATGTACAATTTGATTTCTGTTAGTCACATGTTATACTCCTTCTAATTTTCCTACTTATTTTGTCCTTTCTTATACTTACTTTGTCCTTTCTTATCCTTTCGATGCTTTTGTTTTTTCAGAGTTTGTATGGGTATAGTCTGACATTCAGAGGCGCTTCTGTGGCACCTCTGTGGAAAGAAAGCACTTTTCATTTTTCTTACCAGGATATGGTCTTCAGCATTTCTTTGGGTTCTTCCTGAGAAACTTCCTTTCTTTTTGTCACCATCTGTTCTCGCATGGAGCCTGCTTCATCTGCCAGAGCTTTCATGTTCAGTTGTCAGTTTCTGGTTTTGAAGGCTTCAGTTCCATCATCCTTTACGCTTGCCCTTTCCGACTCTTCACGTTGCTTTTTTTTTTTTTTTGCCTTTCAGCGTGTTTTCTGATGTTTTCTTACAGCCAGATATGATGGACTGGATGGAGGAGTTCCAGTAAATTAGCCATTGCCAATATGGATTGGTGTGGGAAGAGAGGAAGTGCTTCTTCGTACTGCCATCAAGTGGCAGGCTTTGCTGAGCCCGGCCCCGGACTGTGGACCAACCGTTCAGTCATTTTCTTTCTCATTGGGTGGAACAAACTGGCTGAGGCTGGCTGGAATTGGTATCATTCCGCTGAAGGGCGGACACTGTTGAGTAGAAGGCCTTCTGGTGTATTGCAAAGTGCACCTGCCTCTGAAAGGCAGAGGAAGAGTCTCTATTTTTCCTAGGGATTGTGATCAGTCTTCTGGAAGGAACCATCCCAATGATATGGGGTTCCTATGACTAGGTTCCTCTGGAATTCTTAACTGTCAGAATTATCTGCATTGAGTCATCAGCAATTCAGTGACAGCTAGGTTCTTCTGTCCCATCCTCCTTTGCTCTGAGTCTGCCCTGGGTAGCTGTGACTCCTTGTCTTCCTGACCTTGAGGGCAGCTCTGTGCCCTAGGTTCTCCCCTCTCCTACAAAGTAAGCATTTTAGTCTCTTCAGCTTTTTACTTCTTGTTAGAACACAGTGGTGAATTTCAAGCTCATTACATGCACAATTGGAAAGCTGACCTAATAATATTTCTATAAGTGACATTTCTTAAGATTGCAAAAGAAAGATATGCCTTTGTACAGTAAGGCAAATCAAATTTGGAAAAGATTGAGTTAAGGGGGAGAAATCATTCAAATCACCATTGCTTAAGACATTCTGGTGTGGTTTATTTTGCCTTTTCCTCATTTCTATAGGTCTGGAAAGAAATACTTTAAAATGAAGGTAGTGAGACACCATTTATGGTGCCTTGATCAGTATTAAACAGCATTAATTTTAAAGGGATACAAGTAGGCCAAACAGTAAAATAAGGACTGCTGTTTGGCCACTATTACGTAACTCTTGAATCACTATGATTTCTCTTCCTCTACATATATTCATAATGATTTCATTTTCAAATAATGGTTCAAAATCTGGATTTTGTTTGAAAAATTGTGTTACAATTATTTATTGTGTATGTGCGTGTGAGTACATACATGTTGAGGTCAGAGGACAAGTTGCAATAGTTGGGTCTCTCCTTCCACCAGTCAGTTCCCACGGATTTAGCTCAGGTTGTCAAGCTTGGTAGCAAGTGCCTTTATCCACTGAGCCGCCTTACCAGCTCATTTCCCATTTTGAAGCTGTTACCCCATTGTTTCTGCTTTCCACTGCTTTCCCTAAGGTCAGGTGAGTGCCATATTCACCCTTTATGGTACTTTGCTCTTACTTCCCTCTGGGCACTCTTAAAGGTTTTGTTGTTGTTGTTTGCTGTGAGTGAATTTATGCTGTTTATAGATTTGTGCTTGTTTTGTCTTCTTTTTCATGAACAGACACACATACACACACACACACTTCTAAATATAAGCTGCTCAGTCTATATAATGCTACTTGTATGAATGTTTTCAGGACTGACCTTTTGGTGGTGGATAACCAATTGCTGTGCTCTTCCCTGGGTAACACTATTTCTCCCACCCTCAGTATTTCTTAGTTCCCTGTAGTTCTTTATATAGGTTGAGGTCTCCTGGGCTTCCTCCATGCACCTTGGCATATCTGTTGGTGTTGTCTTTGTTTAGCTTACTTTTGGGCAGTGATGTTGGTGAGACTTTATGGGTGTAGCTTCTATAGGAGTCGCGGTCTCATAACAAACTCCCTGGTACTCTGGCTCTTACGATTTTTTTCTTCCGCTCTTCTACAATATACCCTTAGCCTTGGGTGCAGGAGTTGTTTGATGATGTATCCACTGGCACTGGGATCCACACTCTACATTTTGATGATTGTGGTTTTCTGTAGTGGTTCCCATCTGTTGCAAAGAGTAGTTTCCTTGATGAGGGGTGAGGAATACATTTACCTGTGGGTGTATGGACAAATGTTAAGAGTGTAGTTAGCTAGTGATTATGCTGGTTTAGTAAAGTAATGATTGTAGGCTCTTCTCCAAGTTCCATGACGTCCCTAGTCTTTAACCATTACCTGGAAGTGCACCTTGCACATACATTCTGGGCTAGAACTCAAAAAATAAATTTACCAGGATGTTTCTTCTCTTCCCTGAGCTTGAAGTTCTGTTTTGTTCCAGGCGTCCTTTCAGTATGTCCTCACATATTAAGTGTCATAGGCATTCTTTGAGGGACACACCATGTGATCCTAGAAAACTAGCCTGTTGTTCTCTGGTGTCCCCCACCCCCATTTCAGTGTGCCTGTGATCCCCCACTGCCCTGATAGTTCTATGGTGCCTTCAAACATATGATTGCATTTCTTCCAGGTTTTCCAATTGTTTTCACTCAGTATACGGTGTCCGTCTAGCTGACTATTGTTCATTGTTAAGCCCTATTTACAATGCTCCTTTATAATCAACCCACATTTATTATTGTAGAGTTTTCTTTCTCCTCTCAAACCTGTTTATGGGTCTAGAAATATAAACTTCCAAAATTCTTTTATCATTGTCGCTGAGGATTATGGGCAATTATGCTTCAGGAGTCTTTCTTATAACTGATGACTTTCAAGGCCACTCTGAGTATATTCCCCAAAGCTTCGGCTCTCTGGGAGCTTCTGTTTCATCCCTGACATGCTGTTAGAGAAAGAGAAATGATCCTGTCCAAACAGTGATAAAATCTCTTCTCTACTGTTTATTTAGCTTAAAAATCAGGATTAGGTAGTGTTTACAGATAAGACAAAAGTCATTTTGTATCTATGCAGTTGGTGTTGGGGATTAAATCCAGGGCCTCACTGAGAGACATGCTAGCTTCTGTTTTGGTGTTTTTCAACAGATATTTTCATGCTGTTTATATCAGTGATTTCCTTCTTCACAGTCAACATCAGCTGTTTTAGCAAATATGACACTCAAAAGTATTGTAAAATAACGTGTGTATATGTGGCATATATGTGTGTATGTGACATATTTTCTATACTTTTTCCCTTGGCATGCATCGATACATTGAAGTTAAAACAGAAACCTGGGATCATAGCACCTGGCAGGAAAAATAGTTAATTAAAACGAACAGAAATTAAGCACAAAGTTATATAAAATCCAGGACCGTGGGTTGAAAGTGAACGGGGAGATTGGGCAGGAGCAAGACTTTGAGTGGAGCTGACCACAGGTTCTGTCAGTCTGTAGATGGGGCTGCTGATCTGTCTCAGCTGGAGGGGGCAGGCAAGAGGGAATTGCAGTTAAGAAAGCCACCTGTGAGAGATGCTAGGCTTGGGGCATTGACTTTTGAATCATTGAGAGCAAATCGTCCGTGAAGATTCTTCCTTGAACAAAAATGATGGTGTCTACTCCACAGAGAGGGCATGTGAAGGAAGAACTCACTTTATTTTTAGAAAGAAGGTAAGCACAGGGTAGCTTTCCAGTTGGTTTCAGGTTTTAGATTATATAAGGAGTTTCTAGTATAGTTTATCTGTTCTAATATCACATTAAATACATTATGTTTGTCGATTATGATTCAACAGATTAAGCCACGTGCTCACTGATTTTCAGTGTATATTTGGTTAACTTTGGCCTGATAAAATTGCAATTTCAATCACTGGTCAGAAAACACGGTTTGCTATTCCATAAAGGAATTTTGTTGATATTTGAGTAACTTCACCAAACAGCTAGCTCACGGAGGCATAGATTTCATTTTGGAAGTTAGCCCTTAATCCTATTTGAATGCTTTGCATTATTGCAGTTGGCACGCACAAGTGTGTGGCAATATCAGAATCCAGCCAGTGAATTGCCACGAAGAGACTCACCTAAGGTCCTGGCCCCAAACCAGCCATCCCATCCTCCAGGACAAGCAAACCTGCTAGCCTTATTTCAAATACCAGGTTTTAATCTTTCTTGCCTCTGGGACTCCCTTTAACTTTTATTCTCTTCAGCGCCAGGGCTTCAAGCCAGTGTGCTCCTGTCTATCACCTAATCCCTCCCTGTGGGGCTTTAACAGTATCTGTTCCCTCATATATGACTGCTTTTGTTCAATTTAGTTTTGTGAGTCACCAAAGCTGTTGCCTATAATGTCATTTCTCTCATTTTTATTGTTCAGCTGTAACAAGATTTCTTACAACATTGATAGATAGCTAGAGTGTCCGTAGGTTTTCTGTTATAAAGAAACCTGCCGTGAATATTCTTTCAGCTGTTCCTTTGAAATTTACAGCTGCATCATCTACACAGTGCTTATATTGTCACTGTTTGGTGAGAGTGATGCTCAATATTTAAAGGTTTCCCAATATTGAATATTTAATTCTCAATTTTCTCCCCAGCTCTCAGCCACACAGCTACTACACTCTCTTTCCCCTCCCACATGTCCTTAAGAAATTACATAATCAATTTTGCTTAAATTAATATGCTGTATTTATTTTAAAATCTATGGAGTCCTGTCTACTTCTGATTCATGGAATAGGCAGTGGTTGCATTTATTTTCCTTAAGAGTTAGTGCTGTTGTGCTTTCTGTGTTAAAATTGCTATTTCATCTCCGTCTCTCCAGTAGAAGTATAATTTTCCCCCTTATGCTTAGATGCACGTGGAGTTCTGTCTTTTGTGTTCTTAGAGCCGTCTGTTGATGATTTCTGTCCTCTTGCTTGAAAGCAAATTGTTTCCTGGGCCTGTCCTGCAGCTGTGTCACTGGGAATCTTCAATCTTGCCTCTGTCACCAGATAATGTGACAGCCAGTTCAGCTTTGACACCAACTACGACTACGATAGTATCAGATCCCACAGCCTAGAAGGTCTGATCTCAGCATGACTTGCATTTCTGTGTGGTCCATTCATGGAAGTAGGCTTGCTCTGCTAGAGAGCAGCAAGGCTCTGTCTCAACGTTGCCTGACATTTTAGGAGAGTTATTGTGGCTATACATGCTCATACATTTGTGTTTGTGTGTGTGTGTGTGTGTGTGTGTGTGTGTGTGTGTTTTCGAGACCAGGCTGGCCTTGAACTCACAGAGATCCGCCCGCCTCTGCTTCCCGAGTGCTAGGATCACTTTGATGTTTTCAGTCTTTTCAGTGTAACATTCTGGGACTTGTAATGTAGGCCGATGGTAAAGCCCCAGCCTGGCATGCTTAAAGCACTGAGTCCACTCCTCAATACTAAACATAAATGAATTCGTCATACTGGTGAGTGTGAAATAATATTTCCTGGGGTTTTAATTAGCAATACCTTGACTATTAAGAACATGAAACCATTTAATTTTTAAATTTTTTGTTCAGATCTATTCTTTTGCAGTGCATCTATTCATATTTTGGTATTTTCTTCTGTTGCTTTGTTTAAAACTCATGAGTTTTTATACTACAAATCTGCAACTTTACTGTCTATTTTGTGCTGCCAGAAGAGTATACTTGAATGTAGCAGATTCATTAGAGTAGAAATTGATTTCTTACCTTTCTAGCGGCTGGAGAGCATCCTGTTTTATGTCTGTGGCATGGAAGGCCTCCCGTGGCCTAGAACAAGGACAGAAAGAGTAAGAGAGAGAATTGAAGATGAGCTCACCCCTGCAGTTAAGACTGCAGTTAGTCTAGTAATGAGGTGGGGCCCTCATGTATGTGGGTTCATATGTCCACATGTGCATGCATGCACATGCTTGTGCTTGTGGAGGCCAAATGGTAACTTCAGGTGTCTTCCTTGAAACCTGACCACTTTTTTGTTTCCTGGAGGCAGAATATTTCATTAGCCTGGAACTTAACAAATTGACAAGACTGTCTGCCCCTTCCTCTCACCAGCTGTGGATTATTTCCATACATGACTACCCCCTCTCCCTCCCTCCCTCCCTCCCTCCCTCCCTCCCTCCCTCCCTCCTTCTTTTGTTTGAGTTCTGCAACACTTTACTGACTAAGCTATCCCTCCAGCTTCCAAAGGCGATTTCAACATGATGTTTGGAGAGGACATTCAAACAGTAGCCATTAGTTATTCTTTAGTATCATTTCAAATGCTGGATGTGGTTTTACTTTCCAAAATATTCTTTCTGTAAACTTTGAATAGCAATATCTCTTGATAAACAGAAATTCCTAAATATAGTATGGTTCATAAGTCCTTCTAGCCTGCTCAAGCATATTGCCATCTTGTTTTCAGCCATTCTCCTACTCAAGTTCATGGAGATATTTTCTTTTGTCACAGGGGATTTGAGCCAGGGACTCACACTGTAAAACAGGTTCTTCATATATAACCAGTGTGATGTTTTCCATTAGAAGATATTTTTAAAACTTTTCTCTTATCTTTGTAGTCCATCTTAAGGTGGTTTTCTGTATAGTTTATATCACTTTTAAATAGTTTTATTGAAATCTTGACTCATGAATAGTTTGTATTTTCAAGAGTAATTAAAGGTAATGTATAGGGTGATTATTTGAGGTCACACTTGGGCACCATATTTCATGATGACTGTACTCAGATGGACATTTCAATTATTGAAGAATGTGTAAATATGAAGAAAAAAGCTTTGGCTCTGGCACCTTTTAATATTCAAAGACATTGAACTGGCACCCATTATTTTGAGATCTAACAGGAAAGAGGGACTTATGAGAGAGCTTGGCTCCTGTCCTAAGAGGTTCAGTTGCTGTCCATTCCCAACAGACAGCTACTGGAAAATATCATCTAGTTCCCGTTTTTATAGCTGTTTCACTGCTTAGCTCATATATAAACTGCATTTATTTATTTGTTTTGTGTGTGTGCTGTTTAGAGCAGTAAAGTGGCCTGTAAGTAGTATCCATAATCCATAATGAATGGCTCATGAATAAGATAGAAATGGATTTTCTTGTTGTTTTGTGTGTGGTGTATGTATGTATGTGCATGTGTGTGTATATGTGTTTATGAACTGATTCAGAAAGAAATTAAACAAATTTTTATAGCATCTTGGTCATCAAAACTTTTAATCTATAATTTCAAAGGTTATAAAAACCATTCTTTGTTAGGAAATAAAGTTTTGGTGTGGTTAACTTGAAAAACTATCACTTGATATTCATAGTTAATCTGTCGACATATTTTATAGACTTTGGAAGTCACTTGGTAAAAAGGTATGGTATTATTCTGGGCTGGGTGTTCAGAACTCCAGCGGTGTAGAGCCTGTCCCAGGCTCTTCCTTCATAGACTGAACATCTCACAGCTGAAGATGACACCGGCTGTGGGGAATTTCTCTTTTCCTCCTTTCCCCCGAGCAGGACAGGATGATTTGGACTCTCCAACTCGTTTTGTACATGAAACAATTAATGCAGTGACAGTGACCCAGGACAGTCCATTGACAGTCACCATCAGGCATACATTAAAACAGCAGTGTGCAGATGGCACCTTCATTGTTTCTGACAGGGAGGTATGGGCTGAGGAATAAGGTATAAAGTGGAAAGGAATATTCATTATGGGAAGTGTTCTTTGCATAGGCGAGAAGCAGCTGGCCGTTGACATACCAGCACAGAGGCTCTGCTGGCTTCTTGGGGCTTTACAGATATCATTAAAAAATATAGAATTGGGAATGAAATTCCTTAAAGTGCCTGGAACTTATACCCAGAGAGGGAATGAAGATCAAGATGGGAAACATTGTGTAGCTTTTCCTGGTCTCACAAACCTACATGCTTTTCAGAAATGTCACTCAGGGAAGAAATGAGAAATGCCTTTGGTTTTTCTGCTGGAAAATCTGGAAAGATCTGTAAATGAAGCAAGGTGGACTTTGATTCAGGCCTGTGCCTGATGTGTAGGTAGCTTTGGTGGTGTGACTTTGGTTATATATTTTACTGTCCACATTTGAAAAGAGCCATACAATGACATCATCTATGACTCTAACTTGAAATTTGCAAAGTTTTTATCCCTTTGATGATCATGTGATATGGCATTACACTAGTTTGGCTGTCCTGCTTTACAGAGGACATTTGGGGACTTGAATCCAATTTTTATTGTCTTCCTTTTGTCCCTAGGGATTTTTTTTTCTGTTCGTTTGTCATGTTGATTCCACTGCATCTGTTCTTTCTGGTGCTCACACTGCCATGGAGTCACCATGATCCCTGCCAGCATCTCTGTTTTAGACTTAAATACTCAGTATATTATCTCCAGGCTTACTGTTTACCCTTGTGTCCATGTACTGGGGCTTACCTTCCTGGAGGAGCACATGGATGGGGAGTTATATTGGGAAACAGTGATTGAGTACATCTGGAAATTCTGTTGGTTAACAGTATGAATATGAAGGGTTTTTTTCCCCTGGAGTTGAAGACATGGATACTTAGAGGTAAAACATCCCATGAGTCCTTTACTTCCAGATACCAGGCAATAGAAAAAACACCTCAGACTCATGTGGGAGAGCAGAGAAAGACCTTTCTCCAGAAGGACACAGGCAGAATGGAATCTGTCTCATCCAGGAAGCACAGGAGCAGACGGAAATGGGTCCAGAAGGCCAAAGCGCCAATTTTCACTCTGAAAATCTCTGCACAACCAGATGAAAAGTCATAAATACTTTAAAATGTTCAGGGAAACAGTTCATCACCCACAAATTATCTGAAGAAATGTGGAATAATATATTCTATTTCCTCAAAATGTAAACCCTAAAAAAGTAAGTGTAGAGCCAGGCAGTGGTGGGGCACGCCTGTAATCCCAGCACTTGGGAGGCAGAGGCAGGTGGATCTCCATGAGTTTGAGGCCAGTCTGGTCTACAAAGCAACTTCCAGGACAGCCAGAGATCAACAGTGAAATCCTGTCTTGGAAAAACAAAAAGTAATCGTGATATGGGAAAACAAGTTGTCAGAGTCCAGACAGTTTTCCAGTTTTCCTATTTGTCAATCAGGAATCCCTAAAATCTTTGCTGCAACTTACTGTACACATTTCACAAGTTCTCACTGTAGAAAAAACAAGCAACCAATCAAACTAATGCCTACCTCCCAAAACAACAATAACAACAACAAAAAAAGCCAAAACCCCCAGTAGTTTCTGAGGAGTAGGGGGCTAGTAAAAATTGGGAAGAAATGTATTCTAGAGATCTCTCTTATGTTTCTATATGCATATTTTTTGAGACAGGGTTTCTCTGTGTAGCCCTGGTTATCCTGGAATCTGCTATTATAGACCAGGCTGTCCTCAGATTCAGAGACATGCCTGCCTCTGCCTCCCGTGTACTGGGATTAAAGGCATGCTCCTTTTTCTTCTTCTTCTTCTTCTTCTTCTTCTTCTTCTTCTTCTTCTTCTTCTTCTTCTTCTTCTTCTTCTTTTTCATCATCTTCTTCTTTTTCTTCTTTTCTCTCTGTCTCTCTATCTCTCTCTCTTCCTCTTTCACATACACATTTCAGATGAGGGAATGAATTTATTTTTATTTGTTCATATAGTATATACTGTCTTTGTAGGCATTAATAGAGAATATAAGTAAATTATATGTTTTCTAAAATTGTCAATAACCTTTATAAGACTAAAGATAGGATAAAATTTTCAAGACTTTAAGGGCAATAATAGAATAAAGAAAACTGAACAATCCATTAAACCTCAAGAATGGCTTTAGGAAACACAGTAGAAGACCATAGCAGATATTTGCACTTTCTACCAACAAGAACAACTTCTGCCTTACATTCCCAAACTCACTTAGGTAGCTGCAGTTCTAGCTTGAAGTCACTTTATAAAGCTAGGCTTAGCTCACACATGTTCAGACAAAAATAAATATATAGATAAGTAATCGGGTAGATGGGAAAAGCTATACCTGGCAGTCCTGTACTTTGTCATAATGCAAGGCTTACAGGGACCCTCTAGAAGGACAAGAGCTTTAGTGGCTGCCTCAGTAAGCCAAGGCAGTCTTACATCAGTCTGCTATGAAGACAGAAGAAGTAGCAATAGGGTGGACATACACAGCAAGGATTGGAGCATCATGCACTATGAGAACTGTGCACTATCACAAGGAACACAAGGCTGGGTCCCACTGAAACATGCTCTCTTATTGAGTGCTTCAGCCTACCAGTTTGATGAGCAATCCTGTGTAGTCGGAGGCTACTGTGTTGTTTCCTGGCTGCCCAGACCCAAATAATAACACAAAAACAAAATTGATTGAAACACTGTTTAGCCAATAGTTCATGCATATTTCTAGCTAACTCTTACATCTTAAATTAACCCATTTCTATTAATCTGTGTATTGCCATATGGCTGTGGCCTACCAGTAGGGTTTCGTCTACCATCTGTCTCCTTTGGCAACTACATGGAGTCTTCTTGACTCTGCCTCCTTTCTCTCTATATCTGTTCAGATTTCCTGCTTGGCTTTACACTACTAAGCCTTTGGCCAAAACAGCTTCTTTAATAATCAATGGTACTAAAATATATGCATAGCATACAGAGGGGAATCTCATATCATCTTCCCTTTTCTGTCTAAATAAAAAGGAAGGTTTTAACTTTAACATAGTAAAATTACATATAACAAAACAGGTATCAAGCAAGAATTACAGTTACAATATTTATACCTACTTTATCTTTTATCATAACTAAGGAAAACAACTATAACTATTGTCTTCAACTCCATCAAAGACTCCAGAAGGATATGTTATCTAAGTAAACAGGAAATGTATTGTAAGCAACTTCCAAAACTCTCGAATTGACAGAGACATCTTGCTGCCTGGACAGTCACCCAGAGTTCTTCTGTCACATTGGGGCATCAAGTCTTCAGCCTACAGGCCCATTAACGTCTGGCAGAACTTTCCATGAAGCAGGAAATTTGAAGATCTGCTTTTCCTTATAATGGGAAAGTTCATCAGATGCTTTTTTCTGTGTCCTGAAAAATGTCTGGCAGTTTTTTCATGAATCATGTACCCTGAAGAACCATCTCACCTTTAGGCAACTTAAGCAGTCATTTTTCTGTGGGTCCTGCATGTCCAGTTCATATAGCATACCATTAAGCAGTTCAGGCAAGAGAAGTTTCTTGCCCAAATGCCTAACAAACTCCATAAGAAGCCTCTTTGATGTCCATCATCCTTTTGAAGTAGATTTGTGCTGCCAGGAGCAGATGAGTCTCATTGTCATTTAAAGTCCTAAGTTCCTAAAACATTTTAAATGCCATCGTCTGTTAGTCTTTGAAAGATTTGAAGAATAACTATCCATCTGAAATATATCTCTATACATCTAGAAAACCTAACTATCATGACTACAATCTTAACTATTATAGATGACTATTTATTAACCTGTATTTCTTAATTATACATTTTTAAATGAGCTGCAAAAATACAATACCTTAATCATGAGCATAAATATGCATATAACAAAATTGACCTTAAATTTGTATCAATAAACCATACCAATGCAAAATATTCATCTCTATAGTATATCCCCTTTAAATGTAAACAATAATTTTGGGAATTTGAGCATTGTTCTCTAGAATACTTCCTGATGATTTGGGGGTACTGTCAATCAGGTCTGTCATGGGGTACCCTGTGTGGTAGGTCCATCTCAGCCAGCAGTCCTGAAGCTGTCATGGATGTTGATCTGGGCCATCGCTTCTTTAATCACCAATGGTAATAAAACATATTCATAATATACAGAGGGACTGCCATATCAATTCTGTATCTCCTTATGATTGCTGATTGGATACTAAAACCCACATGCATGTGCTCATCATATTGGAGTCACTATACATGGAGAAGTGAAGGACAGCTTCCAACAGTATGCTCAGCTGTGACTCCATACGTCTATCCAGGACCTGGGAGGAAGCCAGCAGTGGCAACCTGGAAGGAGAAGGGAAGAAGTCATGGTTGAGATTACTCAAGGTCTTGTTCAAAAGATGCTTTCTTGTCAGAATCAACTGTGATATTAAAGCATCAATTTACAAGCACCTACAGGGATGATTCAGAGAGAAACAAAAGATCTGAAATACTAAGAATAACATTTAAAAATGAGGTGAGAGTAAGCCAGGCATAGTGACACACTCCTTTAATCTCAGCAACTGGGAGGCAGAAGAAGGAAGATCTCTGTGAATTTGAGGCTAGCTTAGTCTATGCAAGGTGATCTAGGCCAGTTAGGGATACATGGTGAGATCTTACCTCATATTTATTTTTAATTAAAAATTGACTGAGACATTTGTGATTCTGTGGGCTCTGAAATGCCAACAAAGCCGTGTGTCCTATTTTGTAAAATGATAACAACTATGATAATAGCACAGCACGGTTGGTGATACTTCTTTGGGGAGGTTTATTTTTATTAAATTATCCTTGTTCATATTTTAAAAACTGAAAGACAGATCATTTTTTCTGTATCTCTGACTCTGTTTTCATTACTCATAGATACCTGGCTCCAACTCATTTTGTGGTTTCTCTGAGATTTACATCCACAACTGAAAATAAAGTGTTTGCATCACCACTGTTTGCTTTAGAGTTGTTTTCAGCATCTGAGGCCTTCCCAGTAATGAGGATAAAGATTTAATTCAGCACTAGATCTTAGCCAAAAGGCACAGAGGAGATGAGAGGATTCAATTCTCCATACGCTCCTCTTTTTGGAACACATAATGATAATACTTGTTTGTTTCTTCTCACAGCTCCTCAAAGAAATGTATTGGGTAGTCTATAACATATATATTGAAATCTATGAAGTCCCTATTCACCTCTGACCCATGGAATAGACAGTAATTATATTTATTTTCCTTAGAGTTACACTGTCGTTTTTTTCTTGGGTATGAATTTTTCATGCAATCACTATTTCCTGCCCTAACTCCAGGGGAAGTGTGATTTTCTCCCCTTATATCTAATCTCGATGCATGGGGAGTTCCATCTTCAGTATTGTTAGAGCCATCTGGTGTTGCTTTTTGTCCTCTGCCTGAAATCCAGTTGTATTGATGTCTGACCCTGTCCCACAGCCATCACCCCAAGACTCTCTTTACTCTTGCTCTGTCAGCAGTTCTGACACCAAGTGGGTGTGCTTCAGTCAGTTCAGCTCTGTCACCACCTAGAGTTAGTATCGGGTCCAAGGGACAGAGTCTATACCTGGACTGCCCTGAATTTAGACATGAGCCACAGTGTGGTCTCATCACTCACACCTTTGCCCAGCTGGCATCATATTTAATTTTGGAGTTCCCATGACGCCTCAGTTTTGATAATTCACTTAAAGCTCCTGAGATTCAGAAGTGTCTACATTAGTGTGATCCTTATTTTACTATAAAGGAGGCCAGTGAACATCCAGATGAAAAAGAACTAGAGAAAGCCTAGTAAATCCTGTTCAGAAGCTTTCATCTCTGAAGCCTGGAGTTCTGGCCTTCCCACCCAAGGGGCTTACGAAGCTTCATCTAGAAACTTTATTGGAGTTTCATTTTGCAGTCATGGTTAATTAAATTGATTGAACACAATTTCTTGTGTCTGTCTTCTCCCCAGAGCTGAAGAGAGATTCCAGCCTTCTAATCATTTAGTCCAGGAAAAAAAATCAACCCTTGCCCCGGACCTCTTCAGAAGAGGTGTATCAATCTTATAGATCCCTGGTGGCCAGCCTTGGGGGAGGCAGAGATGAGCCAAGGGATTCCAGAGAACTTTCAGCACAATAAAACAACTCTTTAAACACTGAGAGTGGATATGTGTTGTCACACATTTGCCCAAATTACGTAGATGACTAGGAGAGAATGCTAAAGCCAGCTGCAGACTCTGGGTAACAGTTCCGTGTCTGGGTACATTTCACTACTGTGAAAAATATAGTACTCTGGATAGTGTTAGTGTTACATGGGACTATCTACATGTAAAGATAAAGGGTATATAGGAACTTTCTGTACCTTTCACTTAAGTTTGCTCTGAAACTAAAGGTACTCTAAAAATAAAGTCTACTAAAAATGAAACAATGGCTGAGTTATAAACCCACTGAATGCTTACATAAAATGTAGCAATATAGGCAAGATAAAATTGAAATGATAGAAAAAGTACAGCATTGATGTAGGATTCCCCTCTGTATGCTATGAATATTTTTATTACCATTGGTTAATAAAGAAGCTTCTTTGGCCTATGACAGGGAAGAATAAAGCCAGGTGGGAAATCCAAACAGAGATATAGAGAGAGAGTAGGCAGAGTCACGGAGATGCCTTGGCTGAAGGAGACAGACGCTGAAACCTTACTGGTAGGCAATAGCCTTGTGGAAATATACAGATTAATAGAAATGGGTTAATTTAAAATGTAAGAGTTAGTTAATAAGAAGTCTAAACTAATAGGTCAAACAGTGTTGAAATGAATATAGTTTCTGTGTGATTGTTTGGATCTGGGTCTAGATGCCCGGGAAATGAGTGAGCAGCCTTTGTCTACATAATACTCCATTTACACAGCATGTAAACCTTAAGCAAAACAGATCAAATATGGGTTTATAGATATAAAGTATTCTCCATAGCAGATTACATTGCCAGGGTCAAAGGGAACTGGTGTGAAATTGTAAATGTGTCAGACCACTGAGAACACCAAACAATAGAATGTAAGGCACATGGAGGAAGATGGACAAAATGAAAAATATCCATAGTGATAGCTACAAATATGCCAATGCTTCTTTCTCATAGCAAGCCAGCAAGGATGCAAAGTAACCACTGTCAATCAAAAGGATGTAATCAACACTTACATAATGCTCCCCTCAAGAATAATAGAATATATATATTTAAGAGAGATGGAAAATGCACCAAGGTATTCCATGACTTGAACTATAAACTCAGTACATTTATAATGACTGAAATCTTGCAAAGTTTCTTCTCCAGTCATGGTCTCAAACTAAAACTCAGTAACAAGGAAAAGAATGTGTAATTAGACACCTTAGTGCTACTGTAACAGAGTATCTAACACAATCTGTTTATGAGCTAAGCAGAAGTGTATTTTGGCTCATGGTTCTGGAGACTCAAGACCAGGATTGGGTGGCCCCATTTGCTTGGGAGAAGTGTGGCAAATCATGGTGGAGTAAACTATTTACAAATAGAGAGTGAAAGGTGGGAATCTGTAACAAGTTCATTCTGTGGTGATCTAAGGAAGAAGAGATGAATATTTCTCATGAATATCAACCACAATATCCTTAAGAAAATAATAGCAAACAGAATTTAGTAATACATTAAAAGAATTACCTGCCATGGCCACGCAGGATTTAGCCTAGAGATTTAAGGTACTTTAACATTTGAAAACTAATCAATATGTACTAATCACACAGTTATAATTGATGCTAAAAATTAACAAAGTTTACTCTCCTTAAAAAAAAAACTTTAAAATGCAAACAGAATATACTTCCTTGGTTAAAAAAACACAGCTTAATGCAGTGTTACATTTAGTAGTTAGATAATTTCTTCCTAAACTAAGAAATAAGGCAGTTATCTTTCTCACAACTGTTGTTCAGCCTTATACTGGATGTTACAGTTCCGGGCTGCAAAGGGAGCTGGAGGAGAAGAGATGGAACACATAAAGAGAAAAGGAGGAAATAAAACCATGGCTACTTCCAGAAGATATGATTATTTGTATAAGAATTCTCCCAAAGTTTGCCAAATATCTGCTAGAATATATTCTCCTTACATCTACTAAATATGCTGATACTCCTTCAATTAATGTAATTCATATCAAAATCCTTATAAGATATTTATAGATCTAACTATTCTAAATCTATATTGAAAATGAGAAAGGAAAACTAAGACAATTTTGAAAAAGAATGAGGGCTGATTTCAGCAGCTTTGGAGGTGTGTGGTACTTGAGATTGAATAAGCACGTGGGTTAACGAGTAGCACTGAGGATCCGGAAGACCAGTGAAAGGAGAGCCAGCTCACTTGACAGAGATACAAAGCAGGGCTCATGAAGAAAGGATCATATATCAGAGAGACTTTTGCGATTGGGTAGCAAGATTAAAATCGAAAAAAATAGTTTTATCATAAGTCTCATATTTTAGACAAACATTAACTCAAACTGGATTATAACTTTAATGTAAAATGAACTATGAATGCTTTGAAGAAAATTGTGGACAATCTTCAGGGCTTTTCCTTGATTAAAAGTCCCCAAACAAGGAAAAACTTGATAAGCTAGATCTTAAAAAGACTTATGTAAGTGGGAGAAAGACTCTGTTCAAAGGCATAAAAGAAAACATATTTGCAATGAACTTACCTGACAAATGACTCATGTCTAGAATATATGGAGAACTCCAAAAAATCAACACTGAAAATCCAGCCAGTAAATGAGCAAATGTGTCAATAGGAATGGATCAAATCAAAGAACGTCTCCTGAGGATGACTCTTGCCTTTTCTTGGGAGATAATATGGAAATGTTTGTGCTCTCAAGATACAGACAGACGAATGAAAGGATCCCTCTTAAATCCTGAGTTTGTTGGGGTCCTTTTAAAAAGCATGAGTGACTCAAAAGTGGCACATTAGACGACATACAGATCAGTTGTTCAATTTTCATAATCTGTGAGAGGTGAGGCCCTCCTAAGGAACTCTGGAAGTCTCTCTATCATCATATGACCCTTTTCTTCCTCCAGGAGGGAATATAATGGTCCCCATGCTGTGAGGGTGGTCTCTGTGTCATCACAGCTGTGCTACATCGTGACAGTTGTGGTCTGCTTCAGCCTGGAGCATGGTAACAGTTTCATGAGTGTACACCAGACTTAACTCATATGTCTAAACCTTACAGCTTTATAAATTACAGTTTCCCAAAGCTGTTTTTTAAAGTAACCCACATTGAAATGATAAGTACTTTAATTGAGATAGCTAAGTAAATGAGAACCACTACTACATTATCTTCCTTGGGATTGTTTGTATTTTATTATACTGCTGTCATTCATGACCATGCTACAGAGCAGCTAGCCTGAGCTGTTTTGCTCCACCCAAATATTGACCACCAGTCCCAGGTCATTGAATTATTTAAGACCTTGGGACAGCACCAGCAGACCTCTGGTGACTTATAGCTAGCCCCATGCCTAGAGTGTAAATGTCTGATTGCTCAGTGCTTTGAAAGCCAGAGTCTGTGGTCAGGTTGAAGACGTATGACCCCAGATTTTAACTAGCAACAGCCCGAACACTAGGTAATCCTCAGCTTCTAGCTTCTGAGAGCATCAGCCACTGGAAGTGCCTGTTAGTGGCACTGCTCCTGAAAAGGTTTGGATAGGAGGGGACTCACTGCCTGTACCAACTGATGCTGTAGCTCTTGTGCTGAGGATATTGGGGGCTTTTGAGTTCCACCATCTTCTTGTTGCAAAGGTCTCGTATGTCCCTTGAGGTTTATTTTGTTTTGTCTTTTTCAGTATATTTCATCCCTTCCATTTGTTTTGTGTGCAAATTCACTCATGTTTAACCCTCCCTTTCTATTTTTCTGATAGACCCATCTATTTAGGTTGCCTATTGCTAAAACGGCAACAACAAAATAAACACCACACACAAAAAAAGACCACTTTTGAAATGTTTAGAAATTTAGATTAGATGTGAGGGAAGATATGAAGAGAAGATTCATCATTTGAGAACTCAGATCATAGTCTCCGTTATCCCAGAGGATGGGGATGGAGTACAGGAAGTGCAGAACAGAAGTTTGAGCACTGAGGCACTACAGACGTTATTTTATGTGATACTTAACACAGTTTTCATTTTATTTTTCATGTTATGAGCTCCTCCGAAAAATAAGTTCAACAGTTATATAACATTCTGTCTTGTGGTTACCCTAGTTAGGATTTTTGGTTTCTATGTTTTAGTGACTTTAAACTTAGTGTGATTTTTTTATATGTAGAATTACCAGTCTCAGAGTTAATGGTTTGTTGTGGTGGTTTGTTTTTAAATCTCCACATAAAGATATCTAATCTCAGATAGCACTGAGGGAAATAATGTGCTGGTTTTTATACATTGACTTGGTGTGGGAAATTCAGTTTTATCCTCATCAGTCCTGAGTGTTATTATAAATACTGTTTTGAATGGTTAGTTGATTATTTGCATATTCTCATCTTTGTATAACTACAGATGTTATAGTTATACACAATTAGGCAGGCCAACATTCTTCTGTTTCTTCAGTATTATTTCCTATTATGCATAGGAACAACAGCAGCAGCAGGGGCAACCATGAGCTGGTACCCAACAGAGGGAGGAAACCCAGTATGTGGAAACATACTTGATACTTGTATCCATTATTTATAAACTTGATACTAGGATTGACCCAGTGAAAGGAGAGAAGATAAAGGCACTGAGTAACAGTTACTTTTGCCTCATTGGCATGTTTCAGGAGGTCTTACTGTACCCTCTCCCCTTAAAGCAGCCTCAGGCGGCTCCCACGGCCTTGGAATCACTGATTCTTTTCATTGGTTGCAGTTGTTTTTTCTATTCTGTTCCTGTTGTGTTTGGTTTGGAAGCATATAGGAGACAGTTGGTTTCCTGGTGTCCCATCTTCCTTTCCTGTTTCATCTGCCTTTCAGATGGAGCTTTGGTATTGGGGTCCTTGCGGGTGCACAGTGACACAAGTTTGAGGCAGAATGGACTTAGTGACTTAGGATGAGCCTCCAGAGACCAGTGAGTGCTGTTGTACAGAATGGAAGGCAGGGTGGTTGGAACGGTTCTTGGTAGGTCATGAAAGATTGAAGAATAATATGGTAACAGTAGTTGAATGGGAGTTCCGGGCTAGATCATTAAATGCTAGGGACTCTCTCTTCTCTGGGAATCTTTAATTTCCTAACTTGATCATCTGTAATAACCTGAATATAGAATCTATTAGGACAGATACATTGCTTAGACAGACTGAAAAAAAAACAGATTATTTTTCTAGGTTACAGTGAATATAGAAATAGATGCAAATTTATTTTGACAGGATTGGGGTGCTTATGCAGAGATGTGGGCTAGCAACTGACTAAGCAGGGACTATTGTATAGATTTAAATTTGGCCTCCTCTCTGCTCAGTGCCTTCTCCCAAACTACTTCTTGATTTAGACTGACTGGAAGATAGTTTCCTGACATATCAGGAAGCTGATACATCCCCAAAGGTCATTTTAAAAGTTTTTTTTTTCCTTTTGGAAATGTATGCAAATTGCTTAATCACCTAAATTAGGAGGAAGTGCCAAAGTCATTGTGTCCCTGATTGTGTGATGGGAATATTTTTCCTGGTAATTGGCACATGTACTTCCTCGTTTGACACTTCATTGTAAGAAAGACTCAGAAGAAAGGAGGCTGTGAATAGTTAATTTTGGTCTTAGTGCTTGCTTGTTCCATGTACAGAGGGCACCTGGGTATGCTCCAGTTTAGAAGGGAAGTAAAATTTGGGTCTGCAGCATAGAGAGGCATGTGCTTTCTCCTAGAGACAAAACTCTGCAGTGATTAGTTAAAATGAATCACTAGGATATTTCTGGGCACAGTAATTTATTAGCTTTCTGCAAGTCTATAAGAAAGACTGGAGCCCAATGTCTGTAGAGAAGGCATTATTTATAGATTTTCATGGGGAAAAGGAATTATAAATACATAAAGAAGCTGCAAATTTAATTAGATTTTCTGGGATTTGGGTGACTACTCCTCATGCTAACAGTGTGAATGAAGGGTTTTTAAAAATTCTTCTATTGCTTTCTCAGAGATATCAGTGCCTATCACAGGGGTTGTGCCCCTGTCACAGTGACCCTGGCCTGTCTTTACAAGGGCAGGATGTCTCTTCTGCTATGCTACTTTGGAGATCAGGACTGGGGGCTGCCTGAATTCTAAATGCATGAGAACATAATCCTTTGAAGCATGCCCTTGAGGTCATGGATGGAGCCCTGATAGATAAGGGCTAGATCTGTCTCGTTGTGGCTCCAAGGTTGGTCAAGACTCCTGCCTTTCTGTCAGGTATCTTACTTTACAGAGCAAGAGACATGGGTCAACTGTGTGAGCACTCTGCTCCGTAGCAGCCTGAAATAGAGATGTGTTTGGTTATCTGTTCTGGGGAACTCCATAGGCTACTTAGAATTCAGTGTCATTGATGGCAACAGTTACCTGGTCCACTCTCATGCCAACTCCAAGGCCAGTAACCAGGCCTTTCTCTTTTCTCAGCAGCCTATAGTGATAATTTGTTCTTGTCCCTCTACAATAGTCCTGTTGTCCAGCCCTTCCTTGCTGTATTTTGGTGGGGGGGGATCAAATTGAGACCCAGGAGTATGTAAACAAGCACTTTAGCACTGGGCTGCCATGTAACCCATCCCCTATGGTTTTGATTCTTTTCAATATTTGTATTTACCCTTCTTCTTTTTTCTTTTCTGAAATATTTAGGAGAGCGTAATATTTTTATTTTGCTCTTCATATTGATTGATAAGTCCAGAATAACAGAGAGTCATGCCATTGACAGGTGGTAGACCCTTATATTACCAAGATGAACCCTGCTTTTCCCTCTGTCGTTAATACGTTCCTATATGTTAGTGCTATCTCTGTGTAGATGTTAGAGGCATCTAAAAACTTAGACATTTTCTACCTTAAAGTTTATTTGTAGAAATATCAGTGTTGGTTCTAGTAGAAAGCTCCCATTTATACTCTTTATCCTGTGTAATGTTCTTCAGACTCTATAGTCACTCTGAGATGGATTATCAGAGGTCCTGAGATTTCATGTATTTCTTTTATGTTTCATTGCTATGCAAAGAGGTTTATTCACCATATTCCATCCATTCAAAAAGTACATGTTTTTCATATTTCTACTTGAAAACTTATCGTATATATTTTGAAGTAATGGCATTTTAATTTTTCAAGTTTTTTGAGATTATAATATATCATTTCTCTCTTCCCTTTCCTCCCTCCAAGCCTTCCTGTACTCTCTGCTTCACTCTCTTTCAAATTTGTGGCTTATTTTTTATTAATTGTTGTTTCATGCATATATGCATGTATCTATATTCCTAAACATATAAATACAACCTGCTTAGTCTGTATAGTGTTTCTTGTTACATATATATGTATTCTTGTTACATATATGTAGCATTTATATGTTACATATGTTCTTTATGTATATTCTTGAATATATTCATCATCTTCATATATATTTTTTCTTGTTACATATATATAACAAGAAACACTATATCGATATCCTATCTATCTATTTATCTATCTATCTATCCACCCCTACATACATACATATATATTGCCCCCAGGAATGACCTTTTCATATTGGTACTCTTCCCTGGACACAAAGTCTCACCAACATGACTGCCCAAACGTCTTAATTTTGATGGGCTGTTTATTTAGAGGGTAATCAGTATGATTGGGATTACCCATAAACATACATAAAAATCAACAGAAGAGAGTTTTCCTTTCAATCCTGTTCAGAGTTTCTATTATACAGAATGAGGATTTTGTAAGTCATTATTTTAAAACTCTCCTTCTTCCAGAAATACAGCTCTTTGGTGAGGTGATGTCTATTAAAAAGAAGAACAAAAAAGAGTCCTTGTTTATCTGAAATGGCCTTTGTTTTGACTTGACTCCTGGTTAACCATTTAGCTGGGTATAGATTTCACAGTTGAGTTCTATGGTACTTGTCCTTTTCTTGATCAAGGATGCTGTGGAATTCCCATCTGCTTTCTGGTCAGTTATCAGACTGCACTCCCTTGGGGATAAACCATGACTGTGCTTTTAGTATAGTTATATAATAATAAACATATTATTATATGTTATAGCTTTACTACAGTGTGATTTACTTATTTTTGTTATTGTTGCTTCTTTTTTCCTCTTTTGAAAAGAGGGTTTCTTTTGGTTTATGGTTCCAGAGAGGTAAGATCCATTATGATGGAGAAGGGATAACAACAGAAACAGGAAGCTGGATGACCACATATCCACATACAGGAAGCAGAGAGACAGAACAGGAAGTAGGTGGGGCTATAAATCTAAAGCCTGCCCCAGTGATGTGCTTCCTTGAGCAAGGCTCCATCTCCTAAATAGTGCCATGTGCTGGGAATCCAGTGTTCAAATACATGAGCCTAAGGGGGCATTTAAACCACCTCAGTGGTCAAGAGAGTGAATGGGTGGGGGAGTGTGTGTGTGTGTGTGTGTGTGTGTGTGTGTGTGTGTGTGTGTGTGTGGAGAGAGAAAGAGAGAGAGAGAGAGAGAGACATGTGAAGGCCAGAAGATGGCCTTAACTCTTGTTTGATTCTCTGGATTGCCTTCTACACTGCCCCCATTATTTTGAGACAGAATCTCTCAGTGGTCTGGGACTTTCCAACTATGATGGTCTACCCAACCATTGGGCTCTAGTTATCTACCTGTCTCCACTTTGTCAGTCCTGGGAGTGCATGTCACTCTGTGTGTGTGTGTGTGTGTGTGTGTGTGTGTGTGTGTGTGTGTGTGTGTGTGTGTGTGTGTGTGGTGTTGTTGTTGTTGTTGTTAAATATGGACAGGATTTTATTTATGAAAAATGTTCAAAGATGCCCCTTATAACCCTCATTATTTCCTCTTATCATCTTACATTAGTATAATACATTATATTACAATCAGTGAATATGAATAGATAGGCTATTTTATTTATTTTTGGTAGTTTATTTTAAATTAATTTCCATACTTTGTTTTTGTTTTCCTAGGTTTTCTTTGCATTTAATAAATTGAATGCACTTTACTTCCCAACACCTATCTAGGCCCCCCTTATTCGCAGTCATCAGAGCTTTATATTCTCCTTTTCTTTTTTACACTCTCTTAGGCTTTATTTTCAGTGAACTTGACATGTTCAAGGAGTGCTGGGAAGACAAATTGAAGTGTTTCTCCATTGGGAATTGTTGGGCATTTTGATCAAGGTGAGACTGGAAGTCTGTGACTGACACAAGCCATAGAGGAAAACTGTTATTATCATGTCCTTAAAGGACACATATGTGTTTTAAACAAAGACAAGTAGACATGCTAATGTGGATGGGGGGATGTGGGGGCACCCAGGAGGCCTCAACCCTAAACAAAACTAAGACTAGGAATGCTGGGAGCAGGAGTAATAGTTTTCCTTGGGGAAGCACACATTAATTCGTTATCCAATAACCAAATGATCAGCTCTAAGAATATATACAAATAACATTATATACACTAAGCAGGTTCTAGTTATGTATTTAAGAAAATATATATGTATATGTTATATATTTAACAAAAAGTAATGAAAAACATAATGAATTTGAAATAAATCAAGGAAGTGCATATGGGAGGGCTTGGAAGGAGGAAAGGGAATAAGGAAATGATGCATTTATGTTATGACATAAAAATAGAGAAATAATTTAAAAAATAAGAAAAAAGGACACATGCTATTCATAGAACCTACTGATCTATCCTGTCATCTTGTGGCAAGCATTGCACTTTCAGGTTTCTCCACTCTAAACTTACTCTCTCCTCTACTTTCCATTCTATACTCTTTGGAATAAAGTCACTGTGTAAAACCACTCTCTGTTGTAGAATATTATTTTAACTCAGCAAAGATGTGTTACATTTGCTTATGTTGCAGAATATTTCTTTAACTGTGTAAAGGTGTGTTATTTTTGTTTATGCTGCATTGGTTTAATTATGTGTAGCTGTGCTGTCTGCCTAAGGCACCTGATTGGTCTAATAAAAATCTGAATAGCCAATAGTTAGGCAGGAGAAAGGATAGATGGGGCTGCCAGGCAAAGAGAATAAATAGGAGGAGAAATCTAGGCTCAAAAAAAGGGAGAGAAGGAAGAGAGAACGAGAGACAGGCTTAGGGCAAGAAGCCAGGCAACTATCAGTCAGCTAGACATAGAGACAGCAAGAAAGTAAGAAAAGGTAAAAAGCCCCGAGTCAAAAGGTAGAGAAACAGGTTAATTTAAGTTAAACGAGCTAGCTGAAAAAGAGCTAAGCTAGGTCAAGCATTCAAAACTAATAAGTCTCCGTGTCATGATTTGGGAGTCGGTGGGTGGCTCAAAAGAAAAAGCCTGGTAAAATGGCCGATTGTTGAATAATGTATTCCACCACTTTAGAGGCAGAGGGGTTACATAATTATCTGGACTTGGTCTGCACAGGAGATTTATCTGTTGAATCTCATGTATCATTTATTAAATCATTCAATATAGACTTAATGATATTACTTTTGTAGGCTTGATTGCAACCCATATTTACTTTGTTCAAATAGTAGCTTATGCCATTGGTTGAAGGTGTTTCTGTGCTCCTCCACCACTATAATTACCGTGGTATCACTCATACTTTCTGGCTTTGCACAATGTTCCAGGGTTTTTTTGTTTTTGTATTTTTTTTAATAGGTAGTGCTTGTCAGTTACTCAAATAACTATCTCTCAGGAACCCCTGGCTTTTTCTACAGGAGAATGATTGAAAAACAAAATTAAATTCAGGTGACAGAGTGCTACTGAGATTTCATTTCTAGACTTTCTAAGCTGACAGAGAAAAAACACCAATATGTATATTTATATTTGTGCACATGTGTAACTGTGTATAGTTCACATGTATTTATATATGCATATAACCATTCTGTAGGTAAAATCTGTGTCTTTATTACACTAAATGTATATTCATGCTTCCCTTCTAATCCATTACAACATACATCCTCTCTTGATTTCCTACTCCAGCATTAAGATATCATACTCCCAGCATGTCTCCTATAACTGTATGTGGTGGCTTCGCAAATAATTTTCAGATCACCTTCTCTTTCTAGGAACAGTGGTTTTAGAACTTTTTCAGACCCTATGAAGTTTAAGCGTCAAAATCTCTCGTCTTTGTCACGCTTTTGTCATGTGTTTGGAGTCTTTGATCATATTTTGCAGTCTGTACTGGACCTCCTTACTTCTCAGTGCCTCCTACATGTTCTGTGCACATTTGGCCTTCTCTTGTACTATAAAGGTCTGAGAACTTTGACAAATGTTTGTCTTGCACCCACCATTACTGTTTCATATGGAGTCCCCCATGCTCTGGCTGTTCATCCCTACCCCCACCTCATAGCCACCCGGCTGTTTACAAACTACACCTTTTGCCTTTTCCAGACTGTCCTGTAATTGTACCCACGCACGGTAACTTTCTCAGCTGGCTTCTTTCCCTTAGCAAGATGGAGTCGCTTCTTTTATACCTTTCATGGCCTAATGGCTCATTCATTTTAACCTTAAATAACCCATTGTATGACACAGTATGCTTACATCTATCTATTCATCCACTACAGGACTCCTTGGTTACATACCAATTTTTGTAATTATAAAACAGACATCTATATGCAGGTGTCTTTGTTTTTTGTATTTTTGTTTGTTTGTTTTTATATACTGATCACAGTTTCTCTTCCTTCCTCTCCTCCCAGTCTCTTCCCCAACCTCAACCCCATCCACCACATGCAGGTTTTTGTGTAAGTAAATGTTTTTGAGAAAATACCTAAAAGTTCAAGTGGTGGGCCATTAGGTCCCACCTAACAAGGTGCCCAACTGCCTTTCCAAGTGGCTGTAGGAGTTTTCCCATTAAATAAATGAGGGTTCCTGGTTCTTATCACTGTCTTCTCCCATTTGCTGTTGTAGTTGTTTTTTTATTTATTTATATTGCAGAGTCTCAGGTAGCCCAGACTGGCTTGAGTTTAAACTCTACCATGTAGTAGATGATGATTCGTATCTGATTTTCTTGTCTTTACCTCCTAACTGCTCCAGGATCACAGGCATGTGCTGCCACACCTGGACTATACCATGCTGGAACTTCCACCTCTGGATGTGGCGTATGCCAGGAAGGTTCTCTACCAACCTAGCTACATTCCTAGCTCCTCTATACTCTCTCTGTCTCTCTTCCTACCTAATTACCTCTCTCTCTCTCTCTCTCTCTCTCTCTCTCTCTCTCTCTCTCTCTCTCTCTCTCTCTCCTTACCTACCTATCTCTCTCTCTCTCTCTCTTTCCCTTCCTGAGAAAACTGAAACTTCTTGCTGTAACCTATTATGGATGGTTACTGTTTATGCTGGTGCTAGGGTATGGTGACATTGTGGGGGCCAAGACAAATGTCCTAGGTTTAATGTCATTCTTTCCTGGGCTCCCCTCTGAGTTGTGATCTTCACAAGCGTCTCCATTGGTCTGTAGCCCTCTTGTCATCCATCCTCTTGCTACAGTGTTCTGGAGGGGAGGAGTGACTGACAAGGCTCTGTCAGGAATATAGGCTTTTCTTATGCGAAGACTCTGGCATCTGTTCCCAAAGTTACTTTTCATTTGCTTTTAGTAGCCATAGAGGAATCTTGCACATTTACCAAGAGAGCATGGTCCAGTTCCTAGAGATAAAAACTGTGAAATTGTATGGCATCTGGTGTCTATGGTCATCCTTACTTTTTTTCAAGTTCACACTCAGGTTACAGTGGTTATCAAATTCCCATTTAAGCACTGCTATAAGTTCAGGACTCTAGGCTATGCTTTAGTATTTGCTGACATCCAGATTTTTGTGTCACACTTTACCCTGCAACCTTAGTGCCTCTCGTGTCTTGAGAAAAGCTGTTGGTTTTTCAGTCTGTTTGGTGTTTTTCTTTCAAGTATAGGAGTGATTGATGTTAAAATTGTTGAATGCTGGAATAGAAAAGAAATGTACTTTATTAGGTTTTAATTCCTTCATTTCCTTTTGAGGATGTTGTACTTCCTTAATCTGAGGAGTCATTGTCCAGTTTTGGAAATCTCTCCTTCCTTGACATTTCTTCTGCTCTTTTTTTTTTTTTTTTTTGTGGATGTGTATTGGATCTTTTCAGTCTGTTTTTTAAAACATGTTTTCCATGTCATTATATCACATTGTCTTCCACTTACTAATTATTATTTCTATTTTTCCTAATCTGTTGTCCTATTTATCTGTTAGTATAAACAGAGACTGTACTTTTGTTTCCCGGCTGCCCAGACCAGAATAATCAACACAAAAACTACATTAATTACAACACTGTTTGACCGATGGCTCAGACATAGTTCTACCTAGCTCTTACATCTTAAATTAACCCATTTCTATTAATCTGTGTATTACCATGAGGCTGTGGCTTTACTGGTAAGGTCTGACGTCTTTCTCCTTTGGCAGCTATATGGCATCTCCTAACACTGCCTTCTTTCTCCCTGTTTAGTTTTCCTGCCTAGCTCCATTATGCCCTGCCATAGGCCAAAGCAGCTTCTTTATTAACCAATGATAGTAAAGCATATCCACAGCATACAGAGGGGAATCCCACAGCATATTTGGGTTTTTATTTCTGTGATAAAACACCATGACCAAAAGCAACTTGGGGAGGAGAGGGCTTAATTCAGTTTATAGTTGTTGGGTCATCCTTCATCACTGATGCATATCAGGGACAGAGCTAGAGGCAGGAACTGAAGCAGAGGCCATGGAGTGATGCTGCTTACTGGACTGCTCAGCCTGCTTTCTTATAGCACCCAGAACCAACTGCCCGGTGGTGGCACAGTGACCTGGGCACTCCCACATCAATCATTAATCAAGCAAATATACTACAGACTTGCCTACTGGTATATCCTATGGAGACCATTTCTCAGTTGAGATTTCTCTTACCCCAATGAGTCTAGGTTAGTTCAAGTCGCTAGAAAACTGACTAACACATCCATTGAGATTTTATTTCAGTTTCTAAATTTCTCATGTTGGAAAAAAAATTTTTCAAGTATGCATGTTCCTTTGCCTATCTTATTCTTTTATATTTTTATATCTTAAAGCATTTAATTGTATTAATTGTACCTGCTCAGTGGTACCTTTTCCTACTTCTTTAGTCTGAATTTGTGGAGATGATCTGACATCCTCTCCCTCACTTGTGAAGAACATTTCCTGTCATCCTTATATGCTTATCTGATTATTTTTTTTGGAATTATTTCTTCCAAACTTTATTTTTTTTAATCCCTTGGTCAAAAATAATTTTTTGCCTAATATTTTTTTTATTTTAGACCTTAAAGATATTATATTACTGTTTCTAAACATAGTTAATTTTTGTTTATTCTTCTGTTTGGTCCTTTGTTTATTCTGTTGGTTGGTAGCTTGATAGCTTTAGTAGTCTAGAACTACTTGCATGCTCCTTCCATGGTTTGTAGAGTTCTCGGGCACTAAAGACTGTTTAAATTTGAATTCTCTGACAGAAGACAATTTTCTTAAGAGGTTAATAGTCTATCCTGTTTTGTGTCCAGACCAAAATGACAGACTTCATTTTTGTTCTCCCAGTGGGTTCTTCTAGTTTGTGGTGGGTGCCATGAGGAGGATGCGTGTGGAGTGGAGGTCTGCTCTTGTCGTTTTTTTCACATAGGCACCTCCAAGTTCACCCTGGCTTTGCATGGGTCTCCTGGCTTTGCATTCCACTGTAGTGTCAGGCCACACACTTGAAAAACTCTTTTGAAGAAACCGTTCAGACAGGAAGCCATGGAAGAGAGTCCTTAAATATTATGATAAAGATGTTCAAGTGCAGCTCTTCACAGTTGGTGGCTTCTGGTGTCCTGGGTGGGGAAGGACTCAGTTATCTTTAAGGGGCTGGCCACTGGGAGTTTGATGGTGCTCCGATGAGTATATGGGCAACACAAACTGAACTTGGTGTATTTTTTTTCTTTTGCGGAAAGGGCATAAGGGTGGGTTGGTGGACCTGGGAAGAATGAGAAGCAAGTGTGCTTGAGGTGCATTATATGAAATTTCCAAATAATCAATAAAAATGTGATGTTGGAAAAATACACTTTAAGTTTGTTGTTGATATTTCTTTTTTTCTTTCTGGTAAGCTAAGAGTTACTTTTATATTGTCATTTGCTTTATCTCCTTTTTGATACTGTGTAGTGGCCTGTAGTGTTGAGATACTATGTAGTGGCCTGTTGGTATTCAGCTAACTGAGCCTGCTGTTTTTGTGGGCTCTGAGCAGATGCTCTGTTTACATCTGGGAACATTCCACTCCCCTCCAGGTGCTGTGCTCTCTGAGCCAACCCGGAGTGCCCTCTTGATTTCACTTCTGTCTCAGGCTTCTTGCCTAATTGACTTAATCTCCATTTTCCATCTACAGAAACTGTGATTACCTCATGCCAGTAACTCAATTTTTAGCTGTCTGTTTGGTCCCTTTCTGCTTCTTACTTATTAACTATGTAATAGTGTTATTTGGGCTCTCAGATTATTTATTTAGGTCTGCAGATTTCCCTCCCATTTCTTTCCATTATCTTGTTATCTTGATTTTTTAAATCATTTTCATTTAATCCAAGACTTTGAGTTTTATAACAAGAACTGAGAAGCATGCTTGGGCCTCTTGCTTGGGACTTTTCTAGACTGTTTATTTTCCTGACTGTTTATTAGCCTTAGCTGACTGTTTGCCTTCCTTTTCTTATTGAGGTTACCATTTTCTAAGTGTCATTTACTTCTTCACTTCTTCAATCATACTATGATGTGAACATAGTTTGTTGCTTATTTTAATTTTCATCTTATTATGTCATGCCTGTTCATAATTATATTTTTAATTCTATAATAGCCATGAATTCTTTCTCTTGTCATTCTTTTTTAATTGTACCCTGGTTCATGTTTACTTGGTTTATTAAATCAATAAATATATATTATTTATAGAAATATTAGACATCAATGATAAAAAGCAGGAGAAGTTGCTGCTTCTCAATCTTGTTTCTAGAGGAAGGGGTGTGGGAAAAGGTTAGGCAGTGGATACTGAGGTGGAGTAAGAAGATCCGATATGGCATTGCGCGTTGGACTTTTTGTGCATTTAGAGCACTGTGCATTGCAGAAAGCCACATGTAAAGCATTTGTATAGTTTCACTGCAAAGAAATCTTGAAAGTTTCAGGCAATAGGTATGTTTAATGAGTCTTAAACAGTACATGATGTATACATATATCATGTAGAGAAACATCACAGGTACGCCATACATTATGTGTGATTTTATGATTTTTTAACATATCAATTAAAAATAAATTTCAGCTTTGTGTCAAAGTGTTCTCTGTGATCCCAACTACTCAGGAAACAGAGGCAGCAGGATCATAAGTTCAAGACCTGCCTAGGCTAGGGAGTAGTGCCCAACCAGCGGGTTAGGACGACATGAGCTCAAACGAAAATTTAAACAATAGGGCTGACACGACATCAGAACACCTGTTAGCTTGAGGGAGCCCCAGCACTGCTTAGTAAATACGGATAAAGTTTGAAAGATACTGAGCAAATGGATAAAGAAATTATGTTCTTAACTTCTGCTCACACACTTCATTCTTTGCCCATTTATCTTTTTGCCTGTTGGGATTCCTTCCTCTGGGATGTCAGATCTTTGATGGATTACTTGAGAGAGAGCTTTTTGGAAAAGCCCCAGGCCTCACTGATGCTATCTGAATCTTAGTATCTCAGGCCTCTGGTACAGGTGCCAGGGTTGTTGGACTCCCTTGAAGACCTTTGCTTTTCACTTGTTGCACATGTTTGTTGTGAACAGTGTGGAGATGCCCGGTGCTGGTTGAGGAAGGAGGATGTTTGAAGCATAGAGGTATGCAGACCCTTGCTCCCTCTTCAGGATATCTGAGCTGCATTTCTTTTCTACCTTTCCCCCTCCAGTCTTCTATCCCCACTGCCCCTGCTTTGCTCACTCCAAGGCTGCTCTTCTTTCTGTTAGGTTCTGCTTCTGCAGTCTGCCTGCCAGGCTTCGTTCCTTGTGGGAGAAACGAAATGCCTTCAATGAAGGGAGCCTGCGCGTGCAGTTGAAAATGCAACTTTGGATTTATCTGACTCGGGCATCTTTGAGGGTGCAGACAGTGAGGTGGGAGCACATTTTTGGCTGTGTTTTGGCTTTCAGTATCTTGAGTGAGATTCAAAGTCGGGGAAATGACAGTTCATTATCCAGGAGACACCTGCCTCTGCATATTTGCAGTTATCCGGCCTGACGGAGTCAGCCTGATTGGCTAGATTTCTAGTTTGCTTTCCTGGGTTTTTCTAAGGTGTATGATGTCAGCAAGGAATTGAACACCGACCAGTAGGAAATGTTAAGAAAAAAGTCTGTTATATTCTGCTTTGATTTTTAAAAATCCCTTAAGCCCTTTCTTCTGCATCACTCCTAAAAACAGTGCTCTCAAGCAATGCATGATTGGCTCTGGTAGTTAAAAATAGAATCAAAGAATTCAGAATCGCTCAAGAAGCTGTTGTTGCAATAGTTTCTCAAGGGCTGCAGTCTGCCTCAGTGGGGACTGGTCTTCCAGCTTCCGTGTCTTATGTTCAGATTCTCAGGATGTAACCACACTGTTTCCACTGGGGGAAATCCTTGGTGAAGCTCTCCCCTGTGCTAGGTGTGTGTGTATAAAGATCCAGTAGTCAAGGATCAGACATTCTACTGCACTCATTGCAAAAAAAAAAAAAAAAAAATAGATGACATCTGTGGATTCATCTATCACAGAGAGTAACTGCCTACCTGTCTACCAGTTCTGAGAATGAAATGGGGCCGCTAAGCACTTAGTTTCTAAGCCTTGTCTTTAGCAAGAATAAAACAACTACCCCAAACACATGCCGCTCGCTACATGTAGAGGAAATGCTCACAAGTTGGCCACTCTGTAAACGTTTGAGCTCCACTGTGCTAGCAGTCACTCCTCTGGTCACTGAACTGTGGAGAATTTCTCTGTGGCTCTGTGTTCTAGATACTGTGGGTGACTTTTCTTGCCATTGTCACTTCTGGGTTTGCAAATAAGGAAGCAGTCATGACAAAGTTCGGCAGCCACCGGAGTCTGTGCAGGCAGTGAGTGGAAAAGCCCAGGTCTGCCTGTGATATCCAGACTTTTCACATCATTCCTAGGCAAGACCTTGAGCAGTCTAGCCTGAGAGTGAGAAAAGAGCTCTCTCTGTGCCCAGCAGGTGAGAACCAGGGGGTGCTGGGAATGCCAAGCCTCTTACGGTGAACTTCAATCTTTGATGCTTAAGGACTCCTTTATTCTCTTAAAAGTTTTGCGGATCCTTAGGGTTTTTTTTAAGATTTTATTTATTTATCATGTATATATTAATCTACCTGCCTGTACACCTTGTTGTTGCTGGTATTTGAACTCAGGACCTCTGGAAGAACAGCCAGTGCTCTTAACCTCTGAGCCATCTCTCCAGCCCTGACTCTCAGGTTTTATGTGTATGTGTTATAGCTATCAGCATTTTACCAAGGCTGAAATTTTTTGAAATATATATATGCAAAAATTAGGTAAAGTCTATTCATTTATAATGATAACCCTATTAGGTTAAATATTACTTCCAGAAAAACTATTACTTTTCTAACACATAACCCTTTGCGTGAGAAGGGTTATTGTTTTATAGTTTTGCAAATCTTTCTTTAGTAATTTGTTTAGTAGGTGATTCTTATGTGTGTTTGTATTCAGCCTCAGGCCAATCACCTAGCAAATCAGTAGAACTCTGCCCTCTGTTCACAAGCAAAGGGAGAGAAAACAGGGACATAATGTGTCACGATTATAAAGAAGTTTTAACCTTGCTGAGCCTCTAGAGCAGCGGTCCTCAACCTTCCTATCGCCGTGACCTTTTAATACAGGTCCTCGTGTTGTGGTGACTCCAACTATGAAATTATTTTTATTGCTACTTTATAACTGCAGTTTGCTACAGTTATGAATCTTAATGTAAATATTTTTTGTACATAGAAGTTTGCCAAAGGGGTCACGACCCGCCACAGGTTGAGAACTATTGCCCTAAAGGCATCCCAGATTGCTCTCTGAGATCTTCTGTCTGGAACAGATATCAAGTGTCAGTATTTTTGCTGTTGTTGTTGTTGATATAAAATCAAACATTATCAAAGTGTTCACTGTGGTAACATGGGCTCAAGAAGATATTTTAGTTCAGAATACATAATATCTGGTCAAAGAGATAGATGATTTGGATCTCAGCTTGCGTTCCTTTAGACAGGGTCTTAAATCTGTAGGCCATGCTACTCTCAAATCTTGATCCTTTTGTGTCAGCCTACACCGTGATGGGATTATCAGAGTGCGCAGCTCATCTTCTGCCTTAACTGTGTGAGCCAAGGCCAGAGGTTTGCTCACAGTCTCATTATATTGACACGTGGCTGCATTGTGTTCTCTTGATCATAAGGCAGTATGTGTTCATATAAAAGCATTCAAAAACAAAGAGGCATAGAAAATGAAATTTGGAGCCCACCTGCACATTTTCAGTTACTTAATAACTAGCTTTGTTGGATTGTGACAGATTAAAGCATGGTTGAAAATAGATAAAATAAGTCATGTTTATTATAAACCATAAGAGCGTTAAGCAAATGCGAATTTATATCTTTTCTGAAACCAGGATTTAGACAGGGTTGATATATGGCTTTTCTCAGAGTTTTGTAAAATACTGTTGAGTATCATCTCCTCGTAATTCCCAAAAGAGTGATGGCTGGAGAAATGTGAGACTGCATGGCAGACATCATCAGAACACTCTGCGGTCTACATTAGATGCACCATAATTTAAGGTTGATTCCTTAAAAATCTGTCACACAAATTAAAGGGTGCTCTTCACCGATGTGCTCAGGTTAAAATAGAATGATGGCGGGCAAGTCAGCTGACAGTGGGGCGCTCTGCTGCGCTGCATGTTATATCTTGCAGGAGGGCTCGGTCAGGTGACAGCTGTGCAGCCACAATTGCTAGCACTGAGTGACATCTTGTCGACTAGATGGCACTGCTCCTCACTCGTTTCAGGAAGCTTTTGTGGCAGCCGTTACTGTTGTTTCCCAGGAGAGAAACCCTGGGTAGTACGCACTGGTAGGAGCTGAGAGAGGCTGTGCCCCTCTGTGTTGCCCAGCCTCTTGTGGCAGTAAGAGCCAGATGGTAGCCCGAAGAAATCTCTCCATGGATCTGAAGCCCTCACTAGCTATACCAGATCCACACCCCAGTATAGTGACCTTGGGCATCCAACCTCCAAACTGAGAAACAATACTTGCTGTTTGTCAGCCTCATGGCTTATTTTTTATTTTTATTTTTTTGGTGTTTTGAGACAGGGTTTCTTGTGGAGCCTTGCTGTCCCGGAACTTGCTCTGTAGACCAGGCTGGCCTTGAACTCGCAGAGGTCCACCTGCCTCTGTCTTCTGAGTGCTGGGATTAAAGGTGTGCGCCACCACCACCTGGTTTATGATGGTTTCAGTGTTCAGTAGTGTTGCTGCTTCTTAACTTTAATTTTGTTTTTATTATATTTTTGCTTTATTTATTTTTGAGGCAGGGTCTTGTGTAAATCAAGCTGACCTCATAGCTGAGCATCATCTTGAGCTCCTGAATCTTCTGCCTCCACCTCCCAAGTTCTGGGATTACAATTATATTATGTGCCACCACAGCCAGCTTGTTTATGGGGTTTGTTATAACAGACCTAAACCTAGAGCCTTTGTTGCTTGTAGGGTACATGTGGTATGCTATTTTCAGAGAACTACACTCACCCATAACCAGGATAACAGCATCCTTCTCTGAAAGAATTCCAGTGCATGGTCAAGGTGGTGTCCAGACTGTGAGAGAAGTAAATTGGTTGCTGCATCCCTTGGTGCATGGGTGTTTGAGTTCATATGCAGCATGGTAGTCTAGTGAGTTGGTGTCTGTGGATGATACTTATGGGGGAGAGAAAGTATGAGGAAAAGGCTCTCATCCCTGTGTAGATCTTGGCACTGTGAGTGACATCTATGTGGGCATTCTCCTGCCTGAACATCCTTCTGCTGCAGACCAGAGGGACACGGAGCACCATCTGCAGAGTCTCAAAACACAGGATCTTAGTCTCTTCCTCTTCCCTCTGCCAAACATGGAAATGTGCAGCCTGGAGGCAAGGAAGTGAATTCAGGACTGGTGGCATACCTGGGGCCTGCCGCGCAGTGCTGTGTCAGACAGCAGGGTAGGCAGACTAGCCTTGAGTGGAACTGGCGAACAGTGACCTGGGCAGAGGGATGAAGACACTGCTCCAGGCCCAATTTTCAAGCAGCTTTTCAGGGAGAGGAGATGGGTTTGCCTGTAAGCAACTCATGGTCTTGCCAAAGAGGTATTTCTAGAGGCTCACTTATGCCATCTTCCCACAAGACCTCTGTGAGTTTGGGGTGAGGTTAGCTCAGAACTGCACTTCGTAGGAGTCTGCGGTCTGCTGACCTTGTACATCATGTACTGTTAAGTGAGGAAGGATTGGACACAGGATCGTCTGTATGGTGCCTTGGCAGGCAGGGCTGTCAGCATCGGTCAAAGGACAAAGGATCATGGCTGAAGTATACAGGGTAGGCGCACGGGGACCCACATACTGTATTGTTGAGAGATCCTAGCATATAAAAGCAAAAGCAGAGAGTCTTAACCATTTGCACAGCTGTGTTGCTTTTACACATGAGACCCTAATCCCACCTCACCGTATGTTCCAGGAAGTCAGGAGCAATTGTAACTGACTGCTGTGCCCCCCAACTGCAGTGTGAGGACTGTGGTGGGAATACCAACACTAGTTGCTGAAAGAATACAAACTCGGCTGGACCATAACCTGTAGGAAAGGCTTGTGAAATGCCCAGTGGGCTTGTGTTTTGACCCTCTTTGTAGTGAGCTGTAGTCAGAATCCCCCTGTGTAAGCAAACCAGTAGATTGTATATGTATGAGTGTGCACACATGTGCCTGTATGGGCAGGAGGCTTCATACTGTGGTGGGAAGGAAAGGGAGACCTTGCCGCCTGACCAAGGGTGACAGAAGAGGAGATCCAGATGGAGAGTGGCGGCATCCTGGCTGGTGCTGGACTTCCTCTGCAGCCTGGTGTGGACCTCTCAGTCCGGCATTGCTGTGCTGCCAGGTGGTGGCTGGCTGCTGCTTGTTGATTACAGTTTGAAGCTCTGTGCTTCGGTCCCATGCTGCTACACAGCAAGGAAATTCACTGTCACTCTAATGAGGTTTCTGTCCAGACTTTGGAAAGAAGAAAGGCTTTTAATTAGATTGGTAGTAATTGAGCTCCCAAACCACAGAAGCCTCTCTCAGGAGAGGCAGGCACAAATGCAATTAAAAGAAGAAAAGGCACCTGAATGTAACTCTTGCTATCTCTAAGTCCATTAGTAACAACAGCTGCCTAATAACTTGAGGCAACAGATATATATCCTGAAATATAACTCTATGTTTGTCCACACACACACAAACACACACAAACTATATATAACTATTGGGGAACATTTGCTCATCATAGAGCATGGGACATGTTAACCTGCAAATGTTTACTACTAAGCACTATTGCACATTTTACTTTAGTAAAGTAGATTTGTTTCTTGCTTTGATCAAACTGCAGTTTCTTTTGGACTCATCCTGGCTTGGGATGGTGCTTTGTCCCAGGCCCCTCCCACAGACAGCCTGGTCTCTTTTCTTGTAGTTGCTCACCACACCTTCATAGGCACCCAGCAGATGAACATCTAAGCACATGGACATCCTGTATCAGCCTTGCTGATCATTTTTTTTATGTGTGGGCTACATTTTAATTTCCACAAGGGGCAGTATTCAATTCACATGTACATTTCTAGCCACTGACTGCACCCCACCCTGGCAGATGCCCTGTGCTTTTTGCCAGAGGTCAGTTTTTGGTGAGTCTTTGTCAGTGAACCAAGCCAAGCAGTTCCTGATATAACAATTAAAGAGGCCACTTCTTGGCAGGACTTCGTTAATACTTTCCCTGGAGGGTATTGGTTGCTAATGATCTTAGTCCTTTAGTTAGAATTGAGGATTCCAAACTGACTGACAGCATTTTCAGTATAACTATTTCCTTGCACATTTTTAATTGAAATTTTTTCCTTATGTGTTAAGGGTGTTTTGTTTGCATGTGTTTATATGCATCAGTTGTGTGCTAGGTGGCCAGGGAGGGCAGAAGAGGGCATTGGATCCTATGGAACTGGAGTTACAGATGGTTGTAAGCTGCCTTGTGACTGCTGGCAATAGAACCTAAGTCCTTTGGGAGAGTTGCCAGTTATCTTAACCAATGAGTGATCTTTCCAGTATCCCTTTGCACTTGTATTTTGCTGACACAGTTGGGTGTAGCCAGCTATGTGAAAAAGAGCTGGTGCCAAGCCAGTTGGAAGGACCTCATTTGAGGAGACTCCCTTAGATGGTGTGCTACTCAGCTTTCTGGTGCTAGAATAAACACCTGGAAGAATGAACTTATAAAGAGAGAAGGCTTGGCTCGCAGTTTTTGAGGTCCCAGTCATTAAGAAGTTGGTTCCCTTGCTTTTGGCTTGTAGTAAGGAAGAACATCATGGGGGAAGCCTGTGGCAGAGGGAAACTACTCACTCCTGGTCAGAAAGGGAAAGTTGAGAGGAAGAAGGGCTGGCATTTTAATGCATCTGGAAAATGCATGTTCTGCTTCACCCATTTGACCCATCTTGTAAAGGTTCTACCACCTCCCTCTAATGCCAAGGTGAAGATGGTGCCTTTAGCATTCCAGGGGAGACTTAACACACAAGACCCAAACCTAAGAGGTGCTCAGTGTCTGAGCCAAACCGTGGAAGTTGTACTCTCCCAAACACCTGGATGGTCTGTGGACTTGATCCCCAGCTGGATCCTATTTTGGAAAAGGAGAAATGGATTCTGAAATCAGAAAGACAGAAGTGTGTTGAGCAAGTATTTGTAAGGTTCCTACATTCCTGGTCCTGTGTTTACTCCCTTGCTTGTATTTATTTAGGTGTCAAGGGTCTGGCGTGGCCTGCTGGGTAGAGAAAGAGGAAAGAACCCAGCCCCATGCAGAGATAAAGCAGGTGTATGGCCAATTTAGACCCTTAATATGGGCCAAGAGCTCCTTGTGACCATGCTTCTTCCTGGGGTGTGTAAAGATAATTGGCCAAGGACTTTAGCTGGCATCATTTCTGATGGTGGGATAGCCCGATTTTAATTTTCTTCTTTATATTTTGCTGTCCTTTGTAAGTGCTCTGTAATAAATGTGTATTTCTTCAAATAAATAGGAAAGCATGACTCTAGGGAAATGCTGCTGGCATAGATTTGGAAGTGCATGGTGCATTCTGATTTCCACATGTAACACTGATCCCCAAAGTCAGATTTGTACATAAATCTTTGTATCATAATTCCTTTTGTGACGCACTTAAGCCATATTTATGTAACCCTTTTCTTTTTGTTTTTTAAGGATGAGAAGAACCAAGTTTTAACCACTAACATTTGGCTGCAAATGGTAAGTTCAGGCAGAGGCAGCCCTTGCCGTGGGCCTGCCTGGTTTTGCCCCATGTGCATGTGCTCGAACTGCAATTGCATGGGAAGAAGTTCCTGAGAGACCTAAGGCTAGTGCCCTGACCCCACCCCCGCCCCAGCCCCAGCCCCCAGCCAACTGAGAATGCTAGAGGACTGCATGCAGGCTGTCATGTCTGATAGGTTGGAACCAAGGACGTAAGACTGCCAACAGCAGGACTCTGTGCTTGCTTGTCTTTTACTGCTGGATGATTTCAGGGCATTCCAAAATATTCCATGCCAGAGAAATAATCAGATACAGGGCTGCATCTAGAGATCGATGACCTGTGTTGTAGCTGCTCCCTAGCTCATAAGTTCTTCTCCCATTGTCAGAATTCTCCAGAACAGCACATTTGAAAGAGACTGAGGGATCCTTAGCCAGGATGTTCACGCTCCGTGCTCTAGCGTCCCAAGAGAGTCTTGAAAGGATACAGAGAATCAAATATGGTGATTGGAAGGTCCTCCATCAGAAACTACCCTGAAGCACAAAGCATTCTGATTGCCAAAGTGACACTCAGAATGCTTCCCATTTTGAGGTCTGTGGAATTTTCAGATCGGAGATTCTCATGTAGCAAACTCTATGCAAACTATTCCAAAATCGCCAAGCCCCCAAGCCCCCAAACACTTTGGCTGTTAGCATTTTGGGGAAAGAATATTCAATCTGTATTTTATCCTTGAATTTTTAATTTGACACATATGTTTCTAATCTAAATTATTTAACTGTAAATATATAGGTTCTATCGGATTTTAAATATTAGAATCTGGGTTTAAAACTGTCAGCCTCTATTTTAGGTGGAATCTTTATACCACTGTAATTCTGGGCACAAATAATCCTTATAAACATAGCTCCCTTGTCTCTTGTTTATTTTACATGGTTTCCTTTCCTCTATGTGTCTTTATTTCTTGCTTTTTTCCCTCCATCTTTCTTTTCCTATCTTCCTCCTCTTCTTTGCACTTCTTTCCTTTTACTTCTTTTAAAAAGATTTATTTATAAATTGTGTATATAGTATGTTGCCCACATTATGCCTATAGGCCAGAAGAAGAGGCTGCCGTATCTCATTATAGATGGTTGTGAACCACCATGTGGTTGCTGGGAATAGGACCTCTGGAAGAAAAGTCAGTGCTCTTAACCTCTGAGCCATCTCTTCAGCTCTATCTTTCCTTTCTAAGACAGGGCTGCTATGTGGTTCAGCCTGACTTTGAACTCCCAGTCCTCCTGCTTCACCATCCCCAGGCTCTGTGAATACTGGCAAACATCACCATTCATATTTTTACACTTGCATTTCAAGTGCATTTTTATTAGGATTTTGTCTTATTGCAAAATTTTAGATTTGAAACTCCATTAATTGCTCTATTTATATTTCTCTCAAATGTAAGTATTTATGTAACATTATTTCTTTAGGCCATAGTATATTTAAAAAAATTCTTCTGAACTGATTTAAGGATGCTACTATTGGTATATAATTCATCAAAGTAATATGGATTGTAAAGTTCTAGTTGGAAATTCTTGTCTGTCGAATATGACTCTTTGTTTTAAATTGACCTATGCATCCACAGGTAACTTTTTGTTTCTAGAACTGAGCAACCAATGCAACTGTGGCCCTTAGTTCTATCACTGCCTTATTGCAGGGACCCGTAGAACTGGTAATGAGCAATATTTGTGCAGCCATGATACTCAGTTCCTTGAAATTTCCAAGTTATCTGCCAAGAATAATGTTTTCTTTAAATGTGTGTCAGCTGACAGTTTGATTAGTTTTTCCTTCATTATTTTGTTGAGAAGGTAAAGTTAAAGAAATTAAACCCATCTGAAGTTTGAAAATATTAGACTGATAGTTAACACACACCAATGCTGTAGATTGGCCCCATGCTTGGTTCTTGAGTTAGTTGTATAAAAGTAGGAATTGGGTAAGTTGAGGGGAGCCTGTCTTTCTTGTAGTGTAGTGGCAAGAGAAATAACAGTGGAGGCAGAGGTGGCCCTTGGCAGATGAGGTTTCTACAGAATCCATGTGTAGATGAGAAGTTAAAGCAGGTGCAGGAGGTGCATTTAGCTACAGAAGAGCACTCCCACTGAGGGTTCTCACTATCTAATAATAGTGTGGAGCTTGGGAGACTGTTCCCTACAGGAGTTAAAACAACCACAGCCCACCTACTCATGGATGCCCCTCTCTTGTTTATGCCAGGATGTGTGATGTCTGGGAATGACAGCTGCATCCTCCAGGGCACTCATCCCTCACCTCCTATGCTTGCCTCTTCCACAGTCACCTTAATCTAGCTGAATGCCAGCACATCTTTTCAGACCAGAGATCCCAGTATCACCCTGAACTCCTGCCTTTCATGTAGAACCCTTCAAAAATTCTGGTAGCTCAACTTTCAAAACAGATCCTGCATCTAACCATTGTTCGCTAGCCCATGGCTTTCCCTGTTCTACGTTTGGCTTTCTCACGTCCATCAGTATAGTCTTCCAGCCATCCTATTATTCATCTCCTTTTCTCTCCTAGTTGTGTCTGTTCTCAGCACAGCAGCCAGAGTGAAGATGAACGCCTCCAGGCTCAGATCCCTCCCCTTCCATGGCTCCAGTCTCTCTGAATAAGCTAAGAGCTGAAGCCAGTGAGGTTACCTCCCTGATTTTTACCTCCTCTCTTACATTCCCTCTGCACCCTTCTTCCTTGATCTGCTCCCCACTGCCTTGATGTTATCCACACCTCTTGCATGCACTGCTCTCTCTCTACTCAGAGAACCACTTAATGGGTTCCCTTGCTTTCTTATGTTGTCTTTCCAAACACCACCTCTTAACTTGCTTCTTCCCAAACCTTCCCATGCTATATTCAGTCTGTGACATTTATCACCCTTCCCCCAACTCTTTTCACTGTTTGGAAGAGAAGAGCGTGGTAGCCAATGTTCTACCACTGAGCTATGTTCCAGTTCCCATTTCATTCTCTTCGCTGCTCTCTTCCTCCAATAAACTTCTCTCCTTCTGATATACTTAGTGCCCACTTGTCCATACGCTCCTTGCCTCCAGGTCTTCCCCCGCCTCCCGTTAGCAACTCTCATGTGCTGGGGTTGAGCCCCACTGTACCTCCAGATCCTAGCTCAATGCCTCAATTGCAGTAGGCACTAAATAACCTTTGTTGAAGGAATGAACAAACCCAAAACTCTTCATTAACCCAGGGCGTGGGGACTAAGTTGATCCAAAATAAAGTCAGCTCCTCCTACATCACAATGAGATGCTGTGTGTTAGTTAAGTTGTGGGAACTCTGGGAGATGATGGCTGTTTCCCTGGGACCTGTGAGGAACAAAGCAGCTATTGACACCGTTCCCTTCCCTTCCCTTCCCTCCCTCCATCCCTTCCCTCCCTTCTTCCCTTCCCTCCCTCCTTCCCTTCCCTTCCCTTCCTTCCCCTCCCTTCCCTTCCCTCCTTCCCTCCTTCCCTCCCTCCCTCCGTCCCTTTATCCCTCCCTTCCCCCTCTCTTTTTAAGCACATCTATCTTTGCGGCCCTGGTTGGCTAGGTGATTGTTGTATCGCTAAGGGTGACACTGAACTTGAAGTGATTCTCTGCTTTGGGCCCCCAGGTGCTGGAATTATACCCCACCATGCCAGTCTACAGAGTCACATATGCCATGGACAGATGGACAGCTATCTATCCCTATGCCCACTTTCCTGGCCCTCAAAACTTCATTGCTCTCCAGTAATGTCACAGATGTGGCAAGTAATTTTAAAGGTAACTGGTTTCCAGGAAAATTATAATGGAACCATTACCATACTGAGTTCAGATATTTCACTAATAAACACCTGTGCTCTGAAGGGTATCACTAGAGACCTTCAGATTTCTTTGAAGCAGAGCTTAGTTCAAATTAATAGTTGCATTTGCGGAAATGTCTAGTTTCACTTTTAAAATTCCATTTACTTATTGAACTCATCACTGGGAGAGCCTACCCTGTGGAAGGCATTGACCACAGCCACAGGAGAGCATTTAGAAACTTATTAGCCACATTTCTTCTTTCAGCCACTTACAATCAGGCTGTGCAATTAACTCATTTAAAGAAAGGTCAAGCGCTAAGACTTGATAAATGTTTGAGAAGATAGGATGCTAATTACCCTGATTTGATCATTATACATTATATACTTGCACTGTGTTAGCACACTGTGCTTATGAATATGTGCAGTTGTGTGCAGATGTTTCTCCAGAATATTGAAAGAATGGGTAGGTAGGTGTACTGTGTAGGTCACAGATGGGAACAATCCTGCTTTATCAAAATGAAAAACAGAGAGAGGCCCAGCTTTTCTAAAGGGAAGATGGACAATGCTTTCACTACTGTTTGTCCCTGCATCAGTGAAGGATAAGCCTTTTCCGAGGCAACTAGTGCCCTTAGGAGATGGCACTGATCTGAAAAGTGCCTCTCCACAGCATTTCAAGGCTCCTTCAGAATCTTGGGTTTAAAACAAACATAAATAGTTAAGAAATGAAAATCTATGTCTCTGTACCCTTGCCTCAATCTGGTGTTGCTTTGCTTAAGTCCTGGTTGCAGGACAGACACTGAGGCCTTGCCTATCACCAAGGGCAGGCACGGGAGCTTCCTTGGGACAGTTGATAAACAGCCATTCATTGATTCTAATTTCTGTGTTCCCTGGCCACTCACCTGCCTGGCCTGTCCCACCAGCCTTGGTCTTGGACATGTTCAAGAATGAAGCTCAGTACTGAAGGAAGCATGGCCAGAGTTCCCAGGGGAGCTGGGAGGGCAGGAGTGAGGGTTGCCTGAGTGAGGCAGGAGTTAGATGAGTATTCTGGGAATGGTTTTCAGCATTGGCCTTTAGTTCCTGCAGCTTCATTTCACTCAGTTCTGTTCTGAAATCTGATCCACATAATCTTTTCTCCAGGGTGTTTCAACTCTGAAGTCAATTTTCTGCAAATTATAGATTTTTTTCAATCCAGTCAAAATGCCACAGTCACAAAAGTTTTTTAAAAATTGAATCCTCCTTGACCTATCTCTTGCAGATTTTGTTAGCCCTTTCCCGGGGTGTCTTTCATTTCGCATGATTGAGATTATCCCAGCAGCCTGAAGAATACAGAGCTGCTGATTCCCAGCGTAGGTCCCAGTTGCTCTTCCTAGCCCGGGAGAAAGCTGCTTGGTAGATCCTTTTGCAGAGGTTTATCACTAGGGAGGCTGCCAGACATCTTTGATCTAAAGTGTGAAAAGATATGACAGAGGGCATTTCAGCGTCTATAGAAACACTGGAACATTCCAGATTCGTGAATTTGCTCTTTAAAACCCTCCTCCTCTTTGTGCAGGAGTTTCTCTCCCTTGATCCCCAATCCCACCTCCTGATTCCAGACTGGAGGATGAGATGGGGTTGAGCATTTCCACTCTCATCAGGCAGTTTGCCTTCATGGAATCCAGTTTTCTTCCTGAAACTGTGAGGAGTCCTGACCTCAAAGCTGCTACAGTAGCATAAACTCCAATGGACCACGTTAGCAAAAGACATTCCTCTCACTCAGACTCAAATAAGAGTTTGAGGAGCTCTATGCATAGAAAACCAAATGTATTTCTCATTAAAACGCAATGTATTTTTAAAGGAAACAAAGCTATTTTTTAAATTGTATTTTTTGAGAATGTTATGCGTTAGTTTTGTATATTTATATCATTCCAACCCATCCTCCTCCAACATCTCCTGTGTCCTATTCCATTCCTCTTAAAATTATTGACCTTTTATACTTTAATTATTATAAACACACACACACACAGAGCCAGGTTGAGAGAGGGAGAGGGAGTGACACTTACTGGGTCTATTTATTGTTGCTCATGTGTATGTGTGTGTTTAGTACTGACCATTGGTGAGTAGAGGACTTGTTGGGACTGGTTCCTGGAGAAGACTGTCTCTCTATCAGCAGGAGGGGATGCCACTTCCCTGAACATTCAGGTTCTGACACTGATATCCAATTCCCAAGTTTTTATTGATAAAGAATAATTAGATAAATGCTTCAGTGGGATTTCCCCTGTCTACGTTGGTGTGTCAGTAAGTGGTGTAATTATTTCTGCCCCATCTTCTGTGATGTTCCCTGAGCATTGGGGTGCTATCAGTTGGGGTTAGAAAACCACCAATAGTTTTCTGCATTTTGGGTAATTGTTGGTTTCTGTGATGGTCTCTGTGTGCTTCATACAGAAGCTTCTTTGATAAGAGATGAGATCTACACTTACCTGTATATATGAGCCTAAGTATTTAGAATGCAATCTAAATCAGTTTTACAAGTGGTAATAGTAGGTTCTTCTTTAGGGCCCATGACCTCACTAGCCATAGGTTGCTGACTGGGTTTGTAGTACCAGGTATCAATTTCTTCCTATTGAATGGGCCTTTAGTCTAATTATCAAGCTCTTGGTTACTCCTAAGAGATAAGCACCACTATTTTACCATTGGAGCTATATTGCCTTGCTGGTTATTATTGTGGTTCCCAGGTTTTACAGCTGGGTAGGACTACTGATTGCTTTTTTTTTCCTTGTCTGCTTGTGTAGCACCTTCATATACTATGAGAGCTAGTCTTCAAAGAAGAGGATACTAGGTTTGCTCTAATGCGATTCCTCTAAGTCCTATATCCAACCAAAGTATATAGTATCTTCAGAATTGCATTTTGCCTTCAAGTTCTAGGAAGCAATCAGGAGCATCATCAATGATGCCCATATATTGATTTGGGCATTTCTTGGACTCCTTTGACCAAGAACTGGAAGAGAGGATATTTCACCTGCCTGGCTCTGTCTAGCCATGTATAGATAGATACACACATTTTTAAATAAAAGTTCTGTGCAAATTCAAGACAGGTTCATAGAGGGTGCTGTGGAATAATCCTCTTGTACACTGTAAAGATTTGTCACTAAAATTGGTTTAATGAAATGCCGATTGGCCAGTAGCCAGGCAGGAAGTATAGGTGGGACAACTGAACTAAGGATGATGGGAAGGAGAAGGGCAAATGCAGAGAAGCAAGATGAGAATGCTGTGCTAAGATACCAAGCCACATGGCTAAACATAGATAAGAATTATGGGTTAATTTAAGTTTAAGAGTTGCCTAGTAATAAGCCTGAGCTATTGGCTAAGCATGTATTATTAATATAAGCTTCTGTGTGGTAGTTTGGGAAGTGGCTGCCAGGTATCTGGGGACTGGTGGTCAGGATGAGAAACATCCATCTACATCAAGGTGTCAGAGTTGTATAAGGAGTTCTTGGCATAGAGGTGCATTCTACATTATCACCTCCCCTTCCCCCTGTTATCTTATAACCCACACACTCTTTTCATTACGGTGCTTGCTGTCTTTGCTTCATTCTTGTGGATTCTCAGGAAGTGCCATGTTGAAAGGTTGTCAGGTGCTATCCATGGAAGAGTAGATCTTGTACTCCTATCCCCACAAGATCTAAGTGGCAGAAAATGCTTTGAGAACACACATTCATTCACACATTAGACCAGACTGCAATGACCTCATTCTACATTTTTTCCTAGAAAGCCCCCCCAAAATCAGCTTACGGTTCATATTCAACCCCCATGTTGTGTTAACACTCCCCCACACACATTGCCCATGCTTTTTACACCATTGCTTACATCTCAGATATTGGGGGTACTGTCATGCTGTGTCCTATAGTCTCTGTAAAACAAAACCATCATTTTCTAAATCCATCATTTTTTGTTTGCCTGTAAAGACTACATGATTTTACCCTGCTGCTTGCAGGTGTGGCATATTTTACACTGGAAGATAATTCAGCTCACACATTCTCCCAGCAAATTTCTCTCAGCCCAGATCTGTGTTTGCAGCCATTCCTCCTCACTGCCCCATAGGTCAGGTTGGCTTTGACAACAGGGAGATTAGAATGTACAGATCACTTTCAGAGACTGCATCTGGTCTGTGTTGCTATGGAGGAAGACTTGGAGTACAGAGAAAACTTTTGCAGAACCAGACCTGAGATAGCCTGAAGGTTATTTCTTTGAGGTCTGATGATACAATTGAGTCTTGATTCAGTGGTTAACTTAAATACGGAGCTGTCATAGCTTCTTTCTGTCATCCCATTGACAAGTTTGGATTGTGGTGAGCAAGGAGGCCCACAGACAGTGCTGAACAAGCAAAATAGCAGTGATGTCACCTGCCACAAGGCTGCGGCATACCCATAGCTGAGTGTATTCAGAAACCAGGAAATACAGGGCAAGATGGGAGGTGTGAGTCAGCTTTGACCTGGTCCCACTAAGTACTCTTAAGTTTGAACAACTAGGTGGTCTCATTCCTTCACTCCCAACTCCTCTGGCTATCATGTCATCAGGCTTAGGGTGGGGTCTTGTCTGTCATGCCTTCAAGGGTAGTTCTTGGAACCCTAGCTCCCATGGTCACAAAAATGGTCACCGTGATTAACTCAGAGCAGCATCTCAGGGTGAAGTGTGAGACAGAAGTGCATTGATGCCAAAGCAGAGGAGAAAAATGAAGGAGACCATAGAGCCAAGCACATCCATATGGAGCAGGCGGTTACAAACATGGTTTGGCTGGTATCCAGGACCTCCCAGAGACCACTTGAATGAGGCCAGAACTTCCTCAGTGTTCTAAATCCTATAAATCTCATTAATCGTGGACCCCAGCAGAACAGGTGTTGATGTCCCAGTGATGCTGCTGCATGTTGAGTTAATGTAACATCCTTGTTTGCTGAGGTTCATAGTGTGAATAGCTCTTATTCTCTGACTTTGAATTATTCCAGTTATGAAGTAGACTATAGAACACTGTCTTCCAAAGGATGCCTAGACCTTTGAGACCTGTCCATGGATCTTCATTGCCAGAATACATAACTCTAGACCCACAACACTCATCTGTGTATTCCAAATCCAATAGCTCTGACAATTTGGTTCCTCGGGATTAAATATTGTTTTATAATGTTACACCAAGCATGTGGTCAGAAATCAAATGGAGATTGCTATACAACTAAAGCATTTATATGTATCTTAGCATAAATAATTTGGATATGTTTCAGGGAACAAATGAGAATGTGTCTGATTATGGGGACACTCTGGTTTTAGATGAAGGTAAAGTACACTCATAAGTCTGGAAAGTCTGGATCTTGTTGATTGGTCCTTTGCTGCCAGCTCTGAGACTTAATGGAGCAAGGATGGTTGCCTGCCAATAGTAGGAGACTCTACCTGTGATAGCTCTGCAGTCTTGGCCCTGAGAATGGCTGGAGTTACCTGGTTATTGGAGCAAGGACTATAAGTGTTCCAGAGGTAGAGATGATTCTGGAGGGCCTGATGCTGCTGAGTTACTTTACTTATGAATGCTCCTGAATCCTCATCCCTGTGTCTGTGTTCTGCTGCTGAGGCCCAATTTGAAGTATCAGCTTGTACTGTCAAAAGTACTGTCCATGCTAAGAGAGATAACTGTAAAGGGGGGGCTGGGTAGAAACCCGATGCAAGGGAAACATCCACACGTCTACAAGGATGGCTCCAACTAAGACTCCTGGCAGCCTGAACTGACCATCCCTTGTGATTGGATTGATGACTATTCAAATTGTTATCAGAAAGCCTTCATCCAGTGACTGAGGCAGATTCAAAGACCCACAGTCAAACATTGGGCTGCTGAGGAAAGGGAAGAGGGATTGTAGGAAATGGAAGAGGAATCAGGAACATTGCAGGAAAACCCACAGAAACAATTAGCCTGCCTCATGGGAGCTCACTGAGTCTGAACCAACACCAGGGAGCCTGCATGGGACCGATCTAGGCCCCCTGCATATATATGACAGTCGTGTAGCTTGCTTTATATGTGGGACTCCTGGCAATGGGAGCAGGAGGTGTCCCTGGTGCTCTGACTAGCTCTTGGAAGCCTATTCCTCATGCTGGATTGCCTATCCCAGCTTGAATACAGGGGGACGTGCTTGGTCTTATGGCAGAGTGATATGCCAAGCTTTGCTGAGGCAGATGGGAGGCTGGCCCCTTTCTGAGTGGTTACAGAGAAGGGGTAGATTGGAGCAGGGAGAAATAGGGAGGGTGTGGGAGGAGAGGAGGGAAGGGAGGCTGTGGTTGGGATGTAAAATAAATCTAAATTAATAAAACAAAGCATTGTCCATAAGACAAAATCACACATATTTAAGTGTGCCCTCATAAAGTTCTGCTTTATGGAAACAAATGGCTGACATTTCTATAGTTTGGTTTTGTTTCCAGTTTCAATAAGTGAATTTATTTTTTCAAAATGCCCTTTTAGGGAAAACTTTGAAAGCAGAACCATTGTTAATTTGGTTAGAAGTAACCTGTCTATCGAGGGAGACGAAGCCTAAGCCTAGGGGTGTGCAGTGAGTTGGAATTAGCTTTAATATCTCCATCTGAATGTGGTCATGGTGACATCAGGCCCCCAAATGTGATTTTTATGCCATTCTAGATAATTTTAGAAGGGATTATTTAATTCTTGGTTTCCTTACTCTTTAGATGCCAGCTCACTTATAGAATAATGTCTGAACTCTTTTGGGCTTTGAGCTTCTCTAGCAACTTCTTACGAGAAATAGAAGTAAGCCAGGGGACACATACTGCTAATGCTCCATCTTTGTCAGTCCTGGACAGATCACTATTTGCAGTGGAACATGTCCGAGTACCCTGGAGTGAAGAACGTTCGCTTCCCAGATGGCCAGATTTGGAAACCAGACATTCTCCTCTATAACAGGTAAGCACATCTTACAGGTGGAAAATGATCTCCCCCTGCAAGCATATAGCCATAAAGCGTATTTGAGTATTTTACAGAAAAGCTGGCTATATTATCTTTAATTTGGAGCCTTTGTTCCTTGTGAGGCTTTCCAAGTTCTCTGGGAGGCTGCTCTGTCTCTCCACTGGTATTTGCTGCATTTGCATGTAAATTCAGGTTGTCCTACCTGCTGCCAGAGGTGCCTCATCCAAAGGACTGCATAAGTTTGTCCTCCATTTACAGGAATGTAAAGCTGTCTTAAAACAGTACCTTTGCTATCTGGATGGGAGCCGTTACAATCCACAGCAGAAGGTTCCAGACAGCATGTGCACTGGAGACTACTGTTTAGACCTAGGTTCTCATCTGACTTGTTCCCCATTGTGTGATAGGTATCTGTTGCTTTTTGACTGAGTTCCTGTAGAGCATGCTTCTCACAGAAACATGTACACAGGCTGAGGAAGATCTCTAAGGGTTGGATAAGATGGATGGATGGCAGTCATGTTTTTATCTTGGGGGCAAAAAATAAAGGATTCATTTGTAATTTAAGGCAATGTGATTTGCAGACCAGATGACCAAAAAGCAAGTTTCTAGGCAGGTCTAAGTTCTAGAAGCAGTAAGGTTCCTTGTCACAGCTGTGTGGCTCAATAAGGGAACTTTGAACAGCTCTATTCTAAATGGAATGGCAGTGTGATATCATGCAAAGGGGAAGGATCCTAAAGATCCTTGCACCTTTGCTTCTGTCATGGTAAAGAGAGGAATCCAGGCATTCCTAACTCAAAACACTGACCATCCACTACTGCCCAGTGGTCCTCAGAGAATTGCCTGGGCAGCTGCAGTGTTCCACTTGTATGTGCTACTTCCAGGAGGCTGGACAATTCAGTTTCTTGTATTCACAAAGTTCATTGCTTTCTGCCTTTCCCTTGGATGACTGTCATGTGCCACTAGAAAACCACCTCCTCATTTGCTGCCACTGTCTGCTTCTTAAAGGAAGTTCAGATAACTGAGTTTGTGGGATATCCAATGTCAGAATGAGTGGTCCCTTTTTAGTGGGTGAAGCAGCTGAGGTTTGGGTCATCCATTTCCTGGAGACTACACTGAGACTCCAGGTCTGCTTTGGAACAGCACCATCTTTTAAGGCCCCGCTTAATCAGGAGACATTTGTGTGCTTGTCTTCTAGAGAACAGGTGACCGAGCTGGAAGTGTAACCAGGCTTCTTCTGGATCCTTCTATTAGGATTTTAGGATTGTGTGTGTATGAGGGTGGGGTAGGGCTCTTGCTATATAGTGAAAGCTAGCCTAGAACCTGTGACTTCCTGCTTTCATTTTTTAAATGCTGGGATTACAAGCATGCAACACCACATCTAACCCTTTAGTTGACTCTTTTCTGGGCCTGTCTCTAAATAAATTACATTTCCAGGTACTATAGTTTAGAATTTCAAAGTAAAAATATGTGGAAAAACAATTTAGAGTTTGTAAAAACAAAAATTCTATAATGCATGCAGCATACCTCTGCAAAAGGAGGATATCAATGCCAACATTGAATGGCAGATTTGTGTTTGTAGGTGTGAGGACGATGATGTTATCTGTCAATCAAAACTGTTTCATAGTTCCTAATGAGTTCTTTCTGAAAGTAGGAGTATTTTTTTAATGTAGTAGAATTTCAGTAATGAGACAATGAGAGATGGTTTTATGGCTGTGCGTAAGACTGTGAACTCTAAAACATGAGGGGTTTGGTGATCCCAATCTTCTGGCTAATGGAGAGTTACTATTAGCCTACGGAGTTAATTTCAAGAAGCACAGATAGAGCAGCTTCTACCTGACATAGGGCACCAGGCTCTAGGAGTGAGTCCCCATGGAACACAAGCCATAGTCTAGAATTCTGCTTGTATAACACACTTTAGCAGCTCCCCTTTTTTTTCTCCATATGCCTGTTGGTGTCCCTCGTGGAACTCAGGGGCCACCTCAGTTTCTTTAGTTTTTCTAAGCAGTTAATATTCTTGTTTGAATCTGTAATATCTAACACAGGCTCTTATTTTGAAAGATTGCTCTACAGTTGGTGGTGCTGTTATGGGAAATTCTGGAAACTTTGAGAAGTGAACCTAGTTGGAAGAAGTATGTCACTGGGAGGGTCTCTTTCAGGGTATAGTATCTTTTGTCACTTCCTGTCTACTGTCTTTGCTTACTGGTTCTCTGTAACATGAACAACTGCCATCTACCAGAAACTCCTAAAGCCATAATGTTCTGTTCAGTCTCATGGGGCTAAACAGCAATGAACTGAACCTTCTGAGACTATGAACCAAAACAACAACAAAAAAAAAAAAAAAAAAAAAAACAGCTCTTTTCTTAAGTTGTTTCTGTCAGGTCTTTTGGTCACTCCAATACAAAAGTAACTCATGTAGTGGGACATACAAGTTCCGTGATGAATCAGCTGCTAGCTCTCTGAGTTTTATTCCCACACAAGCAGAATGTCAAACGCATAGATTACAAATAATTTTGTTTAAACCAGCTGTAGACTTGTGCCATTTATTGCTACAAAACAAACTACCTCAAGGTGAGCATCTTGAAAATTCTCAGAATCTTCATCTATTAGTCTTTGTGATTCTTTGACCTGACTAGACCCATCTGCTTAGATGTCTGTCCCATGTAACATTGGCAACTGCGGCTGAGGGACATGGATAGCTAGCAGGGATGACAGCCATGGCTCAGGATCAAGCCTGGGCTGAAGACCATGCCACCTTGGCATTATTCCTCTGTCCTTTTTCATGGGTCTAGGTGTCCCACCTTGATGGCTGGGTACTCTCAGGATAGGTGGGGGATGCCATGCATCTAAGGCTGAGCGGAGAAATCGCTGATGAGCCACTTACTCCATTCCACTGCTCACAGCAAGTGGGCTCAGCCTCTTCTTGTCCTTTTGCCAGCAAATCTTCAGTAAACCTTCCAGAGTTTGGCCCTTTTCCTTTTCTTGGTGTGTGATAACTATTCTCCCGGGTTCACCATTGGCCTTCTCTCCCTGCATGCTCAGGAGAAGTGGACTAATTTCACCTCCCTTGATTGTTCTCCACGAATTGTCCTTCTATCTTCACACGTGTAATGTGTCATGTGTGCCACTCCCAATACATACATAGGTATATATATACTATAAAAAAAAAGAACAGCGAAAGAGAAATAAAGGAAAGAAATCACATGAGTAACCCAGAAAAAACAATCATGAGAAAGCTGAAAAATCAACACCAGAGATAGCAAACACAGGCTTGTCTTCAGTAAAACATTGACCTTTTGATGTTTTATAGTGGGGGATTTTTGAGAGAGGTAAGTTTAATACTTTCCGTCTGTTTCAGGCACTAGGAGTATTATGCTATTCCCACGCATAGGTGGTCCATCCATGCGTGGATGAAGGTGTAGGGGCTGTTCCCAAAGAAACAGGTTAAATGCCATCGTTCTTGAACCTTACGTTGGGGCATCTGAAGATGCCTCACAACCATGGCTAATTTTGGTTCTAGTTTGGAGTCCTATGGTTTTGACATCATGTTTCGGTGCTTTCGGAGACTGGACACTGCGGAGCAGCTAGCTCTCTCTGCACCATTTCTAGGATGGGCTGATGCATTTTCTTGATGGATGGGAACCAGTGATGTGCTGCCAGCCAACTGGACTGTTGTGAAGAGAGGATGGGCATTAATAAGAGCTCTGCCTGATGCTGATTCATTTCTCCATTACTTTATGCTGCATTGTTTGGAGCCGTCAGTTCAAGGATTTTTCTGAACACAGTCTAGCACAAAATGAGTAGCAATTATAGATGGCTCGTCACAGTTTTCCATTTTTGGATAGAGTTAAATGCCCTTCTGGTGTCAGTAAGTCATCTTACAAAGGAGGATTCTGTATTGTGGCGTAGAGGTGGCACCTGCCCCACGCAACAGCAAACAACTGCCTCAGCCTCCCTGGGAATCGCTTGTTATTTTTTTAAATGCCTGGTAAGAGAAAATTTTAGTGATAGAGGAAACATTTAATGAATATATTTAAAGATGTGTTTGTCAGCTCTGATTTGGAGAACAGCGCTGGTGGTCAGGAATCTCTTTCATAGACTGTGCATAGCTATGTTTGCTCATCTGTAGGCAAGTATCTTTCTTTCCATGTCCCTGTGACCCCTTGGTTGATGGCAAACCTATGGAGATGACTGTGTGCTCCAGCCTTTCAAGGTTCCTGATGGAGCTAACAGTTGGCACACTATTGAAACAGAAGGTTTCCCCTGTGGAGAGTCTGAGGTTCTTCTTAAATGAGCTCAAGATTGGAATGTCAGTGCATGTAGTTTATTTGGGGAGTGATACCAAGAGGTGCTGGGTAGGAGGGGGAGTGTGATGGAAAGGATGATGAAAAGCAAAGAGCACTGTGGTGACTGGGCCATGCCCACTAGGCAGTGCTGTACGGTCATCTCACATTGTTCTGGGGAAGCTGGGGCTGAGGTTTGTGCAAAGCTGCTAGCTCCCTGGAACCTCTGGCTAGCTTGCTCTGTGCATGGACTAGAAGGCCTCTGGAGAGGCCACTGTCAGGACCTTGTCAATGTTGTTTTCCAAACTCTACCCTCAAGGTCCAGCCCCTCATCCCCCACTATGGCTATAGACCCAAATTCAGCTCCTAGTACGAATCCCAGCAGCAGAGTGAAGCATTGTATATGGTAAGGAGGCTTCTTAGGATGTGCAATAGATTGGGTGTTCTCAGCCATGCAAAGTAGGAGGGCAGTCACAGAGAGAACCGAAAGCCTAGGTCTGTATCTTAGTAGGTGATTTTGTTCCACCATGGACTGGAGTGCGTTTGCAGAAGTCCCACACAGGTTTGTAAGTGAAATGTGATTTCAAGGAGTGGCCACTTAGTGTTATGAGAATTAACACTTCTCAAATCATGGTATTTAAAAATAGAACTGAAGTTGACCCATTAGTGCACAGAAGTTAACCGGACAGTTCTAGGATGCAGCTGAAATCTCCAGAAAGATAGTTTTGCCGCTGTGACTTTTGAGAAGGAGGAGTTAGCATTTTCAATATTTTCAAATAGTCCCATCTAATGGAGGTGTGTTTTTCTAAACTGTGTGGGTAGGAAGCAGTGGCATGTTTTACAGAAGGGAGGGGAGCTAGCCAGTCTATGTTAGCATCATCCAGAAGTCATCATAGCTTCCCCTGGCTGCTGATAGTGTTTTGTTTTTCATTTGTTGATGCATTTCATCAAAACCGAATGAAGACCCCACACAGTACCACTATACATTGTGTGATGAACTGAGATTCAGCCTTGTCAGACCAGATCAAGTCCCTGCCCCACGGAGAATGGTGGAGAGCATGCGACAGATTGTAAGTGCGCCCAGAAAAATAGCAGAGAAGGAGACAGTGGGACTGGAGTCAGAGGCAAGGTAGAGAGTTTCATGGAATAGTAGGTTCTGTGGTGTCAGGGAGGGAAAGGACAGAGCAGTAGGGCAAAGGCCTGTCCAGAGTGCTTGTGAGAGATGAGCCACACTAAGGAGGCTGAGACACCCTGGGTCCACTCAGCTCGACTCGGTGTGTCCCCTGCACCAGTTTACTGTCTGCTTCTGTAGGAAACTATGAATACGCTATCTGAATACTTTAACTCTGGAAGTTGTGGAAAACTAATAGCAAAGCCAGCCTAGTCCATGGGAAAGCAGATGGGTAGATTCTGTCTCTTGGCGAAGTCATCTCTTCAGAGGTCAAATGAACCTCTCTGAGTGGCTGTGCAAGTGTCTCCTTTCGGGGTACACTTCAGAATTGTTTTTAATGCCCTGCTGTTCCTTTGTCAATGAATGACTTAAATGTTATCTTTGATAAATGTCCCATTTATATTTGTACAAGTATCATCATTTACATTTTTTATCTATTTTTATGGCCCTGAGACAAGAATATGTCCCTGAATCCATTCTAAAAATAGAAGGGACCTATGTGGCCAAAAGAATTGGGTGGTAAGATAAAATCAGCAACTGGAGAGAGAGTTAGGGACAGAAATGAGGGAAACTGATAGCAAAGTACATGCGTGTAGCCCATGGGAAAATGGATGGATTCTATCTGGTGGGTGAATATGGGTCAGGGTCCCACTCAGTGTGTGGAATGGGAGAGGCTGTATTTTTTCATGGAGTTTCTATTTCATTTCTCTTTTGCTCTGAATAATTTACAAGTGCTGTCTCATAGTTTCCCTCTGTCTTTCTCGCAACTGGTATCCATCAGGTGACCTTGTCCAAAAATTACTCTGTGTTCTGCACTGTACACACTCTGCTCATGGCCGTGAGCCCGTGTTACTTCTCTTCTTGTCTCTAGCCTCTCAGTAACTTGGAGAAAAGGAAGACATGTGTTAGTGGCGTTGCTGCATGCTCTTGTGAGCCCAGCTCTTGTAGACTGCCTGGATGCTGCTGTGGACACTAGAGAGCTGACTTTTAGCACTGCCTGCCCCATTTTGCACCTTCTGCAAAAGTTCCTATGGTATCAGCTGAGCTCAGGTTACTGTCTTGACTTGTTACTTCAACACTGTGGAGCCAAGTCCCGTCTCCTGGGCACTTGCTTGGTGCCAGGGCTTTTTTTCCTTCCTAGACTATGAAGTTGTCATGCTCATCCACAGTCCTTAAGGGAGGAAACTGGTGTTCAGATATGATTGGCAACTTTCCCTAAGTCACACAGCTAGCACCATTTGGTTTACTCTACTGTCCATGTTCTTGATCATGCCTGTAAAGTACATGTACTTTTAGAACTCTTGGGTTTTAAATTGGTGTGAGTCAAGTTGCATAGTAGGGTGAGTGTTGGTTATAATAATGTATCGCTTATCTTTTGTTATTGTAACAAATTGTCTTAGTTACTTAGTTGCTGGGATAAGAAGCCATGAGCAAGGCAACCGATAGAAGAAAAGGTTTATTTGGGAATTATAGAGGGTTTGAGTTCATGACCATCATGGCAGGGAGGATGGCAGCAGGCCAGCAGGCTTGGTGCTTCAGCAGTAGCTGAATTCATGTCTTGAGACATAACCACAAGGTAGAAGGAGAAAGATAACTGGAAATGATTGCCTTTATAAAACTTCAAAATTGGCCACCAGTGACACACCTCCTCCAGCAAGGCTATACTTCCTAATCCTTCCCAGACAGTTCTACCAGCTGGGGAACTAAGCATTCAAATATATGAGCCTATGCGAGCCATTCTCTTTCAAACCACTACACTTATATCCACACAACTTTAAAAGAAATCAGGTTGGGCTGGAGAGATGGCTCAGAGGTTAAGAGCACTGACTGCACTTCCAGAGGTCCTGAGTTCAATTCCTGGCAACCACATGGTGGCTCACAGCCATCTATAATGAGATCTGGTGCCCTCTTCTGGCATGCAAGCATACATGGAAGGAATGTTGTATACATAATAAATAAATAAATTTTAAAAAAAGAAAAAAAGAAAAGAAATCAGGTTTATTGTGGCTCATGGAAGTGGAGGTTTCAATCCATGATCAATTGGGCCTATGATGGCATAAGTGAAAACATGGAGAAGAACACAGATACAGTGGGGTCCCACAGTCCTCCTTAAGGGTAGGACGCAGTACCTAAGACTTTCAAGTAGGACCCACATCTTAAAAATGTCTGCCTCCTCCCAGTAATATCATGAAGACTTTAATTAATGGGATTTGGGGGTGATAGTGATACTCAAACTATAGCAGGGGGCTGTGTGTTTCAAGAAAGTTGGAAGAAAGGATTACAGATGTTCTAACTGCAGAGTAAAAAAGTTGAGCTGATAACCATGCATATTTTGATTTTAACATTATATAGTGTATATATATGCATAATAATAATATATCCAATAGATGTGTATGGTTTTGATGTATCAAGTCAAAATTGAAAGTAAAAAGGTGTAACATGTGTTCTTTCCTCCCTCTGAGCTGTCTGTACTCTGATACCTTCCTTGGACAGTTCTGCCTGCCTTGGCCTTCTTCTCATTCTAGGAACGGAGTGTTTCTCTCTTCCTGAGCTGCTGGGAAATTTCGCCACTGCCTGCACTATTGCCCGCATTCTTCTCTGTCTAGAGAAGGAGATCTAGTCAGTTCCTGAGCTGCTGGGAAATTTCCACAGCTGTCCCTTCCTAATAAGTCTTTGCTCGGTATCTGATGCCTACCTTATTTTTGACCCAATCCCTAGTGAACTACTGCAGGCTCCTTCCTGTGATTAAACTTAGAGTAACAAGTTACCATGTGAGAGTGAGAGCAGAATTTCCAGCAGAGGGGAACCACTGTGGATATTTTCTTGAGATTCATTCGCATCTTGATGGCCAAGAGAAGTTGTCTTGTATATGGCATCAGTCCAGTATATGGAACTCTCCCTACTTCTCTGTAGGCCTCCCTAAAGGCCACAAACCAGTCATGCCCAACAGTACAGCTTTTTGAATTGAACTTTGGACATGGCAGTGTGATTGTAAAGACTGTCTAGTAAATATTAGACAGTAATCCAATGGGAAGTCTTATTATCATCATGAGCTAACTAAGAAAAGCTGCGTGAGTAGCACCGTCGATGCCAAGATCAGCTGACCTTGGCCCTGAGCCTGCTGTGGGAGTTCGTGTACATTTCCACTGTCCCTCAACAAGTGATCTGTGTATCAGTTACCCACATGGAAGGAGGGTATAGAGAGCTTTGGGCCACAGGGATGCAGCTTCAGAGGCAACAGGCCCCACCTTAGAACCTTAGCTACATGGTCAGAGGTGATGCAAGCTGATATATCCCGTAGTATGTTTTCTAGCTATTGTGAATAGAGAAACAACAGGCATAGCTGAGCAAGTATCTCTCGAGTAGGATATTGAGTTCTTTGGGCGTATGCCAAGGAGTGGTATAGCTGGCTCATAAGGTTGATCTACTTCCTACCAACAGTAAATGAGGGTACCCTTTTCCTTACATCCTTGGCAGTGTTTATTTAGTTGTTGTCTTAACCTTAGCCATTCTGATTGGGGAAGATGAAATCTCAGAGTAGTTTTATTTGTCTTTTTCTGATTGCTAACAATGTTAAATACTTTCAAAGGTATTTCTTAGCCACTTTTATTTTTTTCTACTGAGAACTCTCCGTTCAGATCCATCACCCATTTTTAATGTGTCAATTACTTCCTTGATTCTTTGATTTTTGAGTTCTTTGTGTATTCTTGATATTATCCCATTACATGTATAACCAACAAAGATCCTCTCACAATATGTGGGCTTCTTTACTCCATTGATTTTTTTCCTTACATGTAAAGAAGTGTCTTTAGTTCTGTGAAGTTCTGTTGGCAATTGTTGGCCACAGTTTGTAGGCAAACTGAGTCCTGTTAGAAAGTTCTTTCCTACACCTACATCATGGGTATATACTACCTATGTTTTTTTCTTTCACTTTCAGCCATTTCAGATTTCACACTGAGGTCTTTGATGTATTTGGAGTTGTGTTTGTGTCGCATGATAGATGTGTGTCTAATTTCTTTCTTCTACATGTAGGAATGCAGCTTATTGAAGACATGAAAACTAATAGATGGCTGCAGTTATGTGTACTTATGTTTGGGTCTTCTATTTTGTTCCATTGGACTAAAAATCTGTTTTTGTGCCAGTACCATACTGTTTGTATTTCGATAACTCTGAAATGTAATTTGAAATCTGGTATGGTAGTCCTTCCAGCAATTTTTTCTTCTTGGGATTGCTTTGGCTGTCCTAGGTCCCTTGTGTTTCCTTATGAATTTTAGGATGACTTCATGATATAAGTCCCAGAGTATACAGGACTGAAGGGAATATGTCTCAATGTAATAAAGGCCTTATATGAAAATACATACTTTAGGATTTTTTTTTCTATCTCTTCAATGGGTTTTTGATTGGCATTGCATTGAATCTATAAACTTCTTTTGATAGGATGGTAATTTTCACAATGTGAATTCTACTCATACATAAGCCAGAGGTACAGGGGAGGGGGGGTCTTTTCAGCTTCTAGTTTCTTCCTCATTCTCTTTCTTCAGAAATTATTATAAAGGTCTTTTTTTCCTTAGTTAGGCTTTTTCCTATGTATTTGTGTGTGTGTGTGTTTGTGTGTATGTGTGTCTGTCTGTGTGTATGTGTGTGTGTGTTTTACTTTCTCAGCATGCTTTTATTCATATTTAGGACAGATACTGATTTTGTATACTACACTTTGTTTAAAGTATATATCATTTCTAGAAGGTTTTTTTTTACTTTTATTGAAAATGGATTTTTTCAATATCAATCATAATATCCTTATTATGATTTTCTAGAAATTTTTAATATCAGTTTTGGGGATAATTTAGTATCTCAATAGGGATAGCCTAACTTTCTTTTTTCCTATCTGTATCCCTTGTATTTTTTGCTATGATCTTATTAATCTAGCTGGGGCTTCAATCACTATGTTGGAAAGGAGTAGGGGCAGTGACCAGCCCTGTCTCATTCCTGATTTCAGTGGGATTGCTTTATTTTTTTCTGTTGGGATGATGTTGGCTGTGGGTTTTTCAAATGTACCTTTTATTACATTGATTTTCCACATCATCCCCAGTCCTGAACTTTTATCATGAAGCCATACTGTATTGTATCAAAGCTTTTTTCTGCATCTATTGAGATGATCACGTGATTTTTGCTTAAAGTCTACTTGCACGATGTATTAAATTTGTTGACCTGTGAAGTGGAACATGTCAGATGGAGGAAATGCGAATCAAATAATCCCACACTAGCTCCATATAAGGTATACTAAGGTTTTTCTTTATTAAAAGGGAAACTCATGGATCACAGTGAGTAAACAGGAATGGGGTTCAACATCCAGATGTAGCATGGGAAGAAGAGGCTGAGTGGGTGCTCCCGTAGGCTTTTTCGTACCCAAAAGCCATGCCCCACCTGGTCCAATCTCTCAAAGGCCATTGGCTGAAGGAGGTTCCCCATCATCTACCCCTTATACTCTAAATAAGAGTGTTCTAAACCCAATACAAAACTATATACAATAAGACAGTTATCAAGGATAAAATTAGAATTACAACCAATATAAACAATATTAAGCAGGAAACATATGCTAAATGTTTCAATACTTTTTCGTACCCAAAAGCCATGCCCCACCTGGTCCAATCTCTCAAAGGCCATTGGCTGAAGGAGGTTCCCCATCATCTACCCCTTATACTCTAAATAAGAGTGTTCTAAACCCAATACAAAACTATATACAATAAGACAGTTATCAAGGATAAAATTAGAATTACAACCAATATAAACAATATTAAGCAGGAAACCTATGCTAAATGTTTCAATAATTATTCTAAGTCTTATATTAGAAATGATTTGGATAAATCATAAGAGGAAAGTAACTACGACAGTCTAATCTTCAACCCCATCGAAGGACTGAGAAGAGAGATATTGTTTGAGTAAGCAAGAAGTGCAATCAAGCAAGTTCCAAAATATGCAGTAGGTGACAGAGACAACTGGCTACCTGGGCAATCACCCAAAGTCTCATTTGCAATGTTGAAGCAACCAACTTTGGCTAAGGCCTAGAGTAATTGACAGACCATATTCAGAGGCAGGAAGATTTTTGAAACTGTTTTACCCTGTCTTAGCAAAGTTTGGAAGTCTTTTCCTTGTATTCTGCTTGTCCAGTCTGGACACCGTGCATTTTGTTAATGGTCAAAGCATGGGCAGTTCCTTGCCCAAAGGCCAGTTTTGCCAAAAAGAAAACAAACTCCAAGTGTAGTGTCTTTGGTGTTCAACATTCTCTCGGGAATAGATTGGTGCTGCTAGAAGCAATCATGTCTCACATCAACAGAACCCTAAGTTATTTAAATGCCATATTCTACAGTTCTTTAAAGTGGTTGAAGATTACCTATTTATGCAGAAAACAATCTCTATGTATCTAAAGAACCTGATTAGTCTAACTATAAGTGTGACAAACATGGATTACTATTGACCTATAATACTTGTATAACTTAAAAACTAAGACTTCATATTAAAATATTAAACAATCTTTAAACAACTGTGTAGCAAATGAGGACAATGACCTCAAAATGTAAACAATGTATAAGTATCTTGATCAGAGATAGAAATATATAATGCAATATGATAAATATATCCTAAAAATGTATCAGTGTACAAAATGTCTTAAACAGAGGTAGAAACATTCATGCATACAATCTGACAAAATAACTTTGCATAGGTGCACAAATATTGTAAACAGACATAGAAACATATTCAATATAACAAATATAATTTGAATTTGTATCAATATACAAGAATCTATACCAATGTAAATTGTCTATGAATAACAGCTCCCAAGTATTAAGTCTATTACTCACTATTATTATTATTAGTGTGAGTTCTCACTAATCTACCTATTATCCCATTCAATTTCCCTTTTTTTTTCCAAAAAGATCTCTGAGCCTACGTAATTTCCACCACAACCCCCAATCCTATACCAGTAATAATCAACCCCTAAATGATGTCCCTAACCCAGAGGACAAACTTTGTTGGGAGAAGGGCCTTCATCTTCTAAAATTACTTCCAGCTGTCATGGTGCATTGTTCTTTCTATGGGATCCTGTAAAACTAAAATGATGGTTAACTTTTAAGATTACTGTCTGGTATTATTGCAAATGGTCTCTGAGTAGTCAATAGGGTTTTTCTGAAGTTCATATTTGGAGTTCTGGCCAGAACACTGTAAGAAGGTGCACCATTTCAGCTAAGCAAGTTGGAACCATCCTGAGCAGTTGGTACCCAAAACAAGTCTTATAGTAACACTATCAGCATCATGACGTCATAGCAACAAGAACTGGACATGCAGGACCCATGGAGAAATGACTGCTGATCTTGCCTAAATGTCTTTTTGGGTTCCTGCTTCATGAAGGAGTCTGCCAGATATTCAGTAGTACACAGAAGAAAGTAACTGACAAACTGCCAGTATAGGTAGAACTGTCTTTGAAATTCCTGCTTCATGAAAAAGTTTGCTGGATACTATGGGCCTGTAAGCTGAAGATGGATGCCCCAATGTTACAAAAGAACTTTTGGTGACTGTCCAGGCAGTGAGATGTCTCTGTCAATTGTAGAGTTTTGGAAGTTGCTTACAATGCACTTCCCATTGACTTAGGCAATATTATATCCTTCTTGGGTCTTTGATGAAGTTGAAGAATAAATAGTTATAATTATAGTTTTCCTTAGTTATGACAAAAGATAAAGTAGATATAAATATTGCAACTATAATTCTTGCTTGATAACTGTTTTGTTATATGTAATTTTACTATGTTAAAGGTAAAACCTTCCTTTTTATTTAGACAGAAAAGAGGAGGTGATGTGGGATTTCCCTCTGTGTGCTGGGATTGCCACCGATTAATAAAGAAGCTGCTTTGGGCCTATTGAAGTGCGGAGTTGGGCAAGGCGGATAAGAGGAGGAGAGAGGAGGCAGAGTCAGAAAGAAGCCAGGTAGCCGCCACGGGAGACAGATGCAGGACACCAGACAGACCCTTACCAGTAGGCCACACCACATGGTGATACACAGATTAATAGAAATGGGTTATTTTAAGATGTAAGAGTTAGCTAGAAATATGCATAAGCTATTGGCCAAGCAGTATTGCAATGAATATAGTTTTTGTGTGATTATTTTGGGTCTAGGTGGATGGGAAATGAACAAGCAGCCACTGCCTACAGACCTATGTATGGTGAACCATATCTCCATCTCTAGGGTAAAGTCAATTTGATCATGTTGGAGGATCTTTTTAATATATACCAAGCATATTAAATACCAAATACTGGCTTCATAAAAGGGGTTTAAAATTTTTCCTTCAGTTTCCATTTTTTGGGGGATGGGGGAGTAATTTAAAAAGTATTGGTTGTAGACTTTCTTTGGAATTCTGGTAGAATTCTTCTGTGAATCCATCTGGGCCTGGGTGTTTTTTGCTATTGTTTTGGGGTATTTTTGTCAGAAAATTTTAGTACTATTTTAGTCTCCTTATCAGTTATGGGTCTGTATATGTTGTTTATCTCTTCATCATTAACTTTGATCATTCAGGTGAATTTATAAATTTATCCATTTCTTTAGGCTTCTTAATGGAATGTAGGACTTTAGATTGTTACCTTATAGTGTTCTGGATGTACATTGTGTCTGTCATGTGTCCCGTGATTCTGTCAATTTGAGCCATGATTCTGTTAGTTTGAGTAATTTTCTTTTTTGTTAACTGTGCTAAAGGTCTATTGATCTTGTTTATCTTCTCAAGAAAGCAGCTCTTAGATTTGTTGATTCTTTGTATTGTTTTCTTTGTTTTTCCTTCATTAATCTCTCCTACTATTTTTACTTCTTCCTGTCTACCTGAGTTGGGATTGTTTTGTTTTTGTTTTTCCACATTCTTGTGTCATATCATTAAGTCATTATGTGTTCTCTCTCTCTCTCTGATTCTTAATATGGGAGCTTAAATCTATCACTTTTGCTATTGGGGCTATCCTATTCCCAAAGGTTTTTGTTGTGTTTCCTTTTTCATTTAGCTGCAGGATTTTTTTTATTTCTTTCTCATTTTTTTTTGACTAAGTCATCATTTAGTAGTGTATTGATCTTTATGCATTCATGTTGTTCCTGGAGAATCTTCTGCTGTTGGTTTTAACAGCCTTCTGCATTATTGTGAGATAGAGTGCACAGAGTTACTTCTTTTCATTTTTACTGTTGTTGAGATTTGTTTTGTGTGCAAGGATGTGGAGAAATTTCCATAAGCTACTGAGTAGAATATATGTTCTTTTCTGACCCCCGTCTCCAAGCCTAGTCCAAGTTGAGTTGCACTTCTTATTCACTGGTCCAACCTGCTGAAATTCCTAGGTCCTGGACTTCTGTGCTCTCCTCAGTCTCTGGACCTAGCTCCAGTTAACAGTTTGATTGTGCAGCCTTATGAGTGCCATAGATGCTGCCATCTCTCACTAGCCTCCCATTCTCAGACATTGCTGTCCTGGTTACTATTGAATTGGAATCATGTTACCTCATCCCTCCAGTCACAAGTCAACCCTGAGTAGTTGAAATACTGTTCTACCAACTCTTTATGCCTGCTCTTTCTAAAATCAACCAAATTTGAGCAGCAACACAAATAAAACCAAACTTTCACTCAACAGAGGCAGGATAGAATCTGCCATCAAACACTTAAGTTAAAAAAAAAATAAGGCCACATGCCTACATTGCATTGCAAAAAACACAAACATTGCGACAGGCCAAGACAATATGGGTTCCCAAACCTACCAGTCCCATAGAAATGTGCTCCAGTGAGAATGACTCGGAGGAATTTCAGGTCATAGAATTTAAAAGAATAATTATAAAAATGATCAAATAATTCAAGGAATTTAAAAACAACGTGAACAAATACCTCAAAGAATTTAAAGAGGATAAAGAAGAAGGAATGAGGAGGAGGAGAAAAAAGAGAGGGAGGAGGAAGAAAGAAAAAGGAGGAATAGGAGAAGGCGAGTAAGCTTTCAAGGGGCAGTAAAACCACTGCTAGTGTCGAGCCCACTCTTCTGCAAGAGTGGCTTATACTTAATGGGGACTGAGTTCTCCTAGCCTAAACTCTTAAAAGTCCAGTCTGGAGGGTGAGGGGATAACTCAGTAGATATAGTTGTTGCTTTACAAACATGAGGACCTACGTGAGAAAGTCTTGTAATCTCAGCACCAGAGAGCAGAGACAGGCAGATCCCTGACTGCTCTGGCAAGCCAGCCTCACCTACTTGCCAAGTTTTATGTCAGTGAGTGACTTTGTCTTTCAAAAAGGAACAACACTTGAGTTGTTCTCTGGTCTCTACATGTATATGGACATACATGCACATACATACATACATACA